>BJBW01004769.1:0-79689 GCA_004320125.1 Scolopax mira | reverse complement strand
ACATGAATGCTTGGAGTGGTCTCCTCCCATCCATGCTCTGTGGGGTCTAATGTGCACAGGCACCACGTTAGCAGAGTGAAAATTGTTTATCTTGTCTTTTTCAGTCTTCCTCTTTATGAATCTTATTTAAACCAAGTAGTTCCTCATTTTTCCTCAGTTGTATTATTTCATTCCATCTCTGTCTGGTTCATAGACTTAGAGCAATTAAAATCAGAAGTACCGCGATGGGCTATATTGCTGAGATTAAGTAAGACTATGGGTGCTGTGGGGTGTCTGCTGCAGACCCTTTTTAGCTAGCTACAGGCTGGGCTTTGATCAGAACAGGGCTGTATGCCCCATGGGAAAGGCAAGATTTTTCCCTTAATACCTGCAGCTATTTCTCCTCCACTCAAGGTCTGGTTACCTCCTCTGCTTATCACTTTGCGAGCAACAGGTAACTCTTTCCTCCTAAGAGGATCCACAGAATTATTTTGTTGACTGCTGTGTAGCCTCTTAGTTTGTGGTTGCTACTGTACCTCATATAGAGAAGTTTCTGGCCCTCACATTCTCAACTTTAGTATTTTCTTTAATCTGTCCTGTGTGGATTCAGTGCCTGCAGTGCTGCCTCTCCCTTTGTTGTGTGAATCAGGCTGATCTAGCTTCCTGGAGGAGGCTGAGCGTTGCATGGCTTCTCCATGCAGATCTCATCCTTTGAGTTTGATGAATTTGCATTTCTAAGCTTTTTTGGCTCATGTATCAACAGTTTTGTTTCATCCTTACTGGCAAATTTCTGTCCATTAGTGCTTTTTCAGGAATGCAGAGCTATCTGGTGTGAAATTCTGTCCTCTTCTGGCTTCAGTGCAAAAACCACTGCAGCCTCCTTCAAACCGCTCATCTGGCAGCTGGGAAACTGACACTGGAAGATGCATCAGGTGGAAGGAGCTTCCTTTGGGGCTCTTCAGTCATTATTTAAATTGACAGTGTTGCAGAAAACAGTGAATTTAAAATAATCCCTCGGTTTGTTGCAGCTTGGGATTCTGTAAAATCATAAAATGTAGCATACTTGAGTCAATGAAGACGTTGAACCACGAGGCTGACTAGTTTAATTGGGATGATTTAGTTCAGTCTGATTGTGCTAATACCCCTGAAGAAATGGAATAATTACACGAGTAGAGGTTTAATTTAGACAGTAAAACAGTTGTGCCTTGTTTTAGCCCAATTCAGATTATTCTGTGGTTAAATTGAGGTCTTTGAGGTTTAATAACGAAGCATGGTATTTGAAAACAAGTTAGGATGATTTTCAAAACAAATAAAAAGTTATTATTGATACTTTTCTTATATGTTTAAATCAGCTTTCCATGTTTTACATCTGTTTTTTTTTTTTATCTAAAAGAATAATGCACTAGATGCGGTGCTTAAATGTGCTGGAAAGTTACATTGTTAGAAAGCCTTTTATGTGGAGAGATGGATTTATGTGGAGAAGGCTGACAGACCTAGGGGGTCTTCCTTTTCTTTGTGCTGCTCTAGACCTTGTGATTTTATTTTTTTTTTTAATTTGAAGCCTCACTGTTCGTTTGATGGACTTTCTCTTCTACAGAAGTATGTAATTGCTTTTTCTGTCTGTTGAAACATCTTCTTGTGTATGTGATTAAATTACAAAATTTAGAAATTGCATCTTGTTTAAATAATTTTAAATTACTTGTAAGCTTAGTTGCCACTTATCCTGAATGAGTAAAACTCCTCTTAAATTTCCTTTTTAGGCTTCACTAAACATTGCCTTCCCTATGACTGAATATTGTGCCTTAAATGATCATGTCTGTTGACTTGTTTAATCCAGGGTATTAAATTTGTGCTACTTTGTCACTGGCATTGTTATACTAACTGGTTCTTGGTTGATAAGAAACTTCAATTACTTGGAGAAGACCTTTCAGCAACTGATTGCAGCACACTTTATCATGAGTGCATGTCACTGCATTACTAGGGGTTGCAAGCACTTCTGTGGACGGAGGTATTTGTTGGACAGTAGGTGTGAAACTGTCATCCATCAGCATCAGAAATAAAAAAAAAATTAATAGAGATGTGATGGGCTGTTTTGTTCATGTATTTGCTTCTCCATTGTTTTAGTGCTGCTTTATGTGCTTATAGGAGATTTTTTTTTTTTTTTAATAATAAAAATTTCAGATTCAGGCTGGTCTGGCTGCTTTCAAGGAGAGATCAAGTGACAGAGCTGTGCACAGAAGTGAAGCATGAGCCAGCATAACACTTTCTGTGATATGCAGCATGTGGATGTCTAGGTGTTAAACTGTGTCTACTTTTCCCTTTGTCCACCCATTTGTTTTGGGAAAGACAATGAGTCCTAAAAACTCTCACAGTTGTTCCTGTGTTGTTCTCGTCTGCCTGTCATTTCCTCTGCTTGCCCAAGCTCTAAGCAAGCCAGGCTGTTGTCATGACTGAACTTGAGCAGATCCAGATCAAGACAGGACCCAGAGCAGCTGCTGGAGACCTTCTCTGCCCTTGTGGGAGAGTTGCCTCTAGAGGGTGGAGAACTCCCCAGCTCCAGCAAATCTATCTAAACATCACTGCTATTTGCCACCTTTAAATGAAAAGTAATGTGGGAAGTGATTCTATTGACAGTGGTGGTGTGAACTGTGGATGACTGTTCAACTGGTGCTCCCAGAGATGTCTGGACCCTGCTAACCCTCATGCCAACACTTGTAGGCAATGGTTCTTCAACTGCACACGTAATTGGAACAAAGGCCTGCAGAGGACTTCTTGGTGGCTGCCAGCCCTCAGTAACTGTGTGATAACTGTGCCATTACCTTGTCTATAAGCTGCCCAAATTCCTTCTTCAAAACTGGTTAGTTTTGGTGTCATCTTCTCCTTTTGAAAGGGTACTACAGAACTGCCATGGTTAGATGCCTTCTAATTTTCATCCTCCATTTATATTTAGCCACAGTTCCTCTTCTGTGCAGTATGTTCTCCTGTCTGTTCATAAGCACAGAGAAAAATTCTTTTTGCTAGAGGGAAAACAAGCTGTCCTGTTTTCCCTCTATAGTATTGTGTTTACACCCTTATGCTACTTTTGCCATTTTTACTTTGATATAGAATAAAAAGATTGTATATATGCTGCTTTGAGGGAGTCTTGCCAGCACAGTACAGTGGTATTTAGGCTTTTATTTCTATGGAGACACTGGACAGTGTCACTGGACATTCTATGGATGATGTTCTCTCCTTACGTGACTGTATCATAGAGGCTCATGGCAAGTTTTGGTAACTACAGCTTGAGTCTGTTGTCCACTGAGGATGCCTTTCTCCACTGAAGAAGCCTTATATGCAGTCATTCACAGTAGGCTTTGTGGCTGACTTTGCCATTTATACCATGTTTAATCCTCTGTTGTTGCAATCTTCACTGCCATCAGTTCTTTCCATTGGGCCTGTGAGTTCTCTGTCAGTAGTTCTCCTGTATTTGTCATCGGCAGATTTTATCAGCAGATCCTACGTACTCCCACCAGCTTCCTTATTGCGTTGTCCAAGGCTGGCTCAGTTACTTGTTTACCCACCTTAAAACTCCCTACTCCATCTCCGCTTATCCGGCCTTATTAATGTCAGATGGCATTGCATCAAAAGTTTTTTTGTTGAAATGAAAATTCAGTTGATAATTCATTTTACAGTCCAAAGAAAAGGGCTTGCTTTGTCAAACAAACAATCAAAACGTTTTCAAAGGCAGTGTGGCCTGGTTTACATTTTTTTCCCATTTTCCGATTGTGTCCATGTTGATTCTTTCCTTTATGTTTGCTCTGAAACCTTGCAAACTGTAGAAGCCAATAATGAGCTTACACTAGTTTAGATCACATTTCCCTCCTTCCCCCATATGCCTTAACTGTGAGTACTACATTGGTTCTTACACAGCCTTAAGGCACCAGCCCTTGTTTGATGGATGTCAAAAGGTGGTTCTCTTGGCATTTTCTCAGGGAGAATGCTACCTGGAACAAATTACCTCTTTACTTTGCTTTCAGCAGGTGATAACTCCTGTTTCTGCACAGGCATCACCTGCCTGGCCCCTGCATCAATATTGTCATCTACTGAATGCTCTTTCATTTTGTATTGCTGAACCAAGATGATTTTTAATCTTGACTCTAGAGAAGCTCTTTCTCTTGTCTTGTTTTCTTTTTTTATTTGCATGTTTAAAAGACTTGGCAAAAATCATTAAACTATACTTCTGCACATTTATTTTATCTGGACTCTCAGCAATTTTTGCTTGGCATGTCTCAATCTGGGGGATGGTGAAGGTTTGTTTCCTGACCATGCTTCCACACTGCATCCTCCCTGGCATCCACACTCCTGGCCATTCTCTGATGACTCATGAAAGAAATGGTTATTGCCCAGTTAAATAGCAGCTTTCACTGGATCTTCTTCCCCTGAACAGAGGTCTTGATGCTCTTGTATTCTCCAGGCTGCAGTATTGCCCTTTCTATTTGTGGTCTGTTAAAGTCTCAAATATTGGTTGGTTGTATTTGTAGTTTCTTAGACAAACTGATGGAAAGCCCTGTTACACCAATTCTTTTTATGAATAAATGGCTCAGCCTGACACGTATAAAATATTGTTCCATTTTAGGATTGCTTTCTGGCCACAGCTTTTCCATGTGCTCAAAGGCCAAGGAAGGGATGTCCTGCCTTGTCTGCTGTGAAGGATCTGGTTGCATCATGAAATCTTGTCTCTTGACCAGCAGTTGACTCAGAGGAATCACCTCCTCCAGAGGAAATGCAGGTTTCAGGCTGGGGGGTTCTGGAAGCTTGGCTTGGAGTGGGGATGTGTAGGGCATGATCCTTCCTGCAGAAGCTGAGATCCTGGTGTGCTGCTCTAGCTGTGGGGGAAACATGCATCTGTGCTGCACTATGGGTCTACAGGCCTGTGTGACCATGAAGAAAATCTGGAGTGTCCATTCAACTATGGATAATGTCATGTTGTTCATGCCTGTTCAAAAATTAAATAAAACTATACGTAGTCTTTAGATCTGCTTAGCCCCATTGTAGAGCTAACAAAGTGTTTGGACTTTTGCTGCTGTATAGCTTGAGACCTCAAACAGAAGTTTGTTTTCCTTGGTTATTTCTGCTCTTCTTGGGAGACCTTGTCTTTCACCTCTGAACAGCCTGAGGTTGCAGAGCTCACCCAAAAAACCACAGGACAAAAAAATAAAAACAACACCCCCCCACCCCCAAATTCCCCAAAACCCCTACCCAAACACAAACAAAAAAGAAGGATCTTTCTTTTGGGGCTGTGTTCTTTTATCTTGCATAAAATTGCAAGTTAGTTCCTGACAGATATTCTTTCACTTTATTAAGACCCTCAGGTTGGAAATGGCCTGAAGTTTTTCTTGGTTTTTCTCTGTGTACAAGTTGCAACCTCTTTATACTCTTGGCAGATGTGATTATCTGAGGTTGGAGTGTTAGCTATTAGCCATGTGTCTTGCTTAGCCCTGTTTGAAAACAGGGAGTGCAGGAGAAGGCATGAACTGTAAGCTGGAACAAAGAGTTCCCCATTTATAGGTAACCGTTTTCCCCTTGTCCAAAACCTTTTTTTTCCTCCAGGTACATTGCAAGTGTTTAAGCACTTCTCAGCTCTAATCAATCCGACGAAGATTTTTCAAAGAAAAAAAACATTGCTCTATAAATAAACAAAAGAACATGATTTGAATTAATGAATACGAATCCTCATATTTGCAGTCCATGGTGTTTTCCACCATCCTGTGAGATCCCAGTTCACCTGCAGTGACCTTGCAAGTGATGGTCCTTGTTTGACACCCACTGGAAATTAAATACTTGCGTATGAAAGGGGAGAGCTGCAGTGGGACCTCCCTTCTTAAGGGGATAAAGTCTTTGCACTTGAGCATGAACAAAGATCACAAGTGTTTGTACAAAGTTTCATGTTCGTCTTTCATTTGTGCACTTCATACAGGTGCTTTTAATTTATAACATCCTCATTATCACCGTGTTCACGTAAATGGTAACCTGTAATAGGAGCTCTCTGATAACTCATGCTTTTTTGGTTGGAAAAAAGAAAGAAAAAAAGTTGGTCTTCGAGACTGACATGTGAAAGTGGAGGTGCACTGAACAGGCTCTTCCTGTCCTGATTTTAATTGTTCAATGAAGTTGCATAATCTGTCCATGTCCGTACGGTTTGTCCTTAAGTGCTGGTCGTTGGAGGTGCTTGAATAAGTTTCTGTATGCATTTGCCTGCATGCAGTGTGGTCTGTTATTCTGTCCTCACAACAGAACCTGAGCACTTTTTCTAGTGTTTTCAATAACTAATTTCCTACTGTTCTTTTCCCTTCCTCCATTTAAGGGTCAAGATGAGACTGATCCATCAAAACCACCCTGGCTCAAAGGCGGGTAAGTGGTATTTTGAGACTTGTTTCCTTCTGTTTATAATTACAGTGTACTTTAATGTCTGCAGATCAATCTAAGTGAAAGCAGCACTTCCGAGGTTTTCAATGACTATTTTCAGGACCATGCCTCACGTAGGGCCCAGCTGCTGCTCTGTTTCAGAGTGTCCTCTTAAGGAACTGGAGGTGGGCTGATCTTCAGGAGATCTGTGGTTAAGAACGCAGTTAGAGTTCCAAGGTATAATGTGTAACATGCTGTCAGCAAGTGCTTGTGGCAGCAGTGTGAGGTAAACCTTACTGAGCACCACAGAGCACTCTGGGTGAGAACCTTTGTCCGGAATCAGCCACTGGGGGCACCAGGGAAGGGAGCGAGTAGCTCAGGAAGATCACTGTGTCTTTTGCTCTTAGAAGAAAGAGAGAGCTTTGGAGGAAGCGTTCTGTCTTTGCAGTGATTTCTGTGGTCAGTGAAGTAGTCAAAACTACAGTAAAACTCCAGAAATCGTTGAGGTTTTTAATTTTTAAAGCAGAGATCATCATGCCTCTTCTGCACAGGTGAGAGCAAGAGGTGGCGCGTTCTCTCTGCAGTGCACCATTCCCAGCCAATGGAGCAGACAGATCCTGATTGTGTGTCATTTCAGCAGGGTACTCTGCATAATAGGTGCCAGCGTGGTGGCTTCCTTAGAATCCTCTCTGGAGAAAAAAAAAGACAATGACGCATTTTACAAGCTGCTAGGTTATGTGCCTTGTGCGTGATCAGGGCGATACAGTTTAGTGGTGGTGCACTCATTACGAGCTGAGATAGCAGCAGATTTGCCCTGAAATCTCAGCGTGAGGTTGGCTTGCTACACACATAAGTTAATTCTCACACTACCGAAGGAAGCTTCCCTAATAAAATGCAAAGTTAAATCGGAAGGTTCATTATAAGGCTTTCTGCTTCTGGAGTCATTGTTCTGCGATGTTGGCACTCCTGCAAAGCATCCTCCACACCTGAGGATGCCTGGAGCTGCCTAGCAACCCTGCAATTTCCTCAGGAGCCCAGGACTTCGGTGAGCAGGCTGCTGGAGAACTGGCAATTAGCAGGAGCAGAAGACAGTGATTTATTCTAACTATAAACAGCACCTTCTCCTGCTTTAACAAGGAGACAGTGTACTGACTTTATTGGTTCATGCACACAAAATGGTTTCTTAGCCTGAAAGATGAATATACCTACAGTCCTGAAATACTTAAAAATGTGTTTTGTCAATTCACGGCAATGTGTACTCTAGTCTATTACATTTTTCCCTATCTGTGTGACCTATAACAAAACAGACTGGCTAATACAGTTTTGAAAGTAGTTTGCCTTATTCACTGTATGCCCACATGCAAGGGATTTCCAGAAAAAATGGTTGTAGGTGGTGAACCCTTAGTTCCACCATTAGCCTTGTTGTGGCTTATTAGCCACAAAGTACATGAAAGCACTTACGTTTGGAGTTCTTCTTTCATATGAAGATTAGAGAAGTCGTGTCCTCTGGAGGAAGTAATCATCTTCTGTCATTGCAAACCGTCTTTGCTTGCTTAAATTTTAAGATTTCAAGATTTAATGGAAGCATCTGTCAGATACAACTTGTAATAAAAGATGAATACATGCTTTAAGCTATTTGCACTTTTGGCATAATGCGAAAAGTAGCTCCCTCTCTGTAATCACTGGCTTTGGAGGGATAGCTTCCAAAAAAAGTGCAACTGGTATTATGGATCAGTCTCTCGCTGTAGTATCTCATATCTCTATATTTTATTTATTAGTGCAAATCATCTTCTCATACTGAAATACTATTCACTCCTCAATACAGCACTCCATAATAATGCTATAAATATTACATGCATTGCAGAGGAGAGTTACCCTATTACATATAAAGCTCCAGTGTGCTTGTTGAGGCACTATCAGTACTTCTGTCTGTGCAAACGTAATTTTGTCCAGAGAAGTAGAGCTTGTGCTTGAATAAAGAGACTGAGGTAAAACACAAGCTAAATAATTTTGAAAATTAAGAATTGTTGATGAAAACTTTTTTTAAAAAAATAATAACAGGCTAAAAGCAGGGCATATGAGTGTGTAAATATCTAAGTACTAGGATACCTCTCTTCAGGGGTGAATACAAGCACTTCTCAAATAGCCTTGTTCTCCATCAGTTTAACTTACAACTGATTTTATTGTAAACCTCAGCCTAGCATAAATATTTTGTGACAAACCATGTTGTAAGTAGACACGTTTCTCAAGCAAAAGAACTTGTTTAGGTCCATTTTGAATTTATAAAACATGCAATTTTAATGTTTTTCTTTCCCAAGAAATGTCGGAGTACCACAGTTCCTTTTCAATTGAATTAGGAAGAAAAATCATTGGAAATTGTGTAGAAAAGATGTATAAATTCCCATCTGTGCCATTGACTGTGGATTTTTACTTGTGACCATTTTGTTGGATATTCTCAGCTTACAGGCTCGCTCTTTCTATTTCACATAGGTTTCATAATTCAAGTTGTTTGCCACAAATCTTTGACACCAAACTTACCAATAAGTTCTGTTGTAATTTAAATAATGCTGGAATTCTTGGCATCAGCTGGGTAGGCTTCTGTGACACCTGTTTTACCCCAAAACAGTATCAATAATATCAGAAAGGTTTTGTAGCTCTAGGGCAGCAGATGAAACTGTGGTTGATCCCAGCAAGGCTGTACTGAATTCTGACAATATAAACACTTTACGCAGATAGTTCTTATTTGTTGATGTGGGTTAGATTTTTTTTTCTTTCTAGAATAAGCCAGAAGGGATTCTTGCAGTCTAATTTTTCTGGAATTCTCTGTTGGAAGTGAGGGTAACCTCTAGTAAAAAACACCACATCTTGCAGCCCTCCCTGTAAGGCTTTCCAGTGTGGGAAAACTCTTCTTGCTTTTGACCAAAGGTTAAATAACCCCTGCAAATCTCCCCCTTTCTGGTGCCTGAGATTGTTTTCCCTTCCCAGGGGTGAGGTTGGGCTGTGGCAACCGGGGGCGGGGGGTTTGTTCTCGCCCTGCAGAGGAGCAGAGATCTGTGGTGGGAGCACGACTGGTGTTGCACGCAGAGCCGACACGCTTCGGGCACTTCCCCGTGACTACTCACCTTCCCACCAGGCTTGCTCTTGTCAGCCGTGCTGTGGCTTGGACCTGTCACCCTCCTACGCCCTGTCAAAAAAAGACAGTTTTACCCTTACAATGCTATGGCATATTTCTGTGTATACTAGACACTCGCCCTCTTTGACACAGCCTTGTGCTAGGCTGTGCCCTGACGTCCTTCTCCATCCCAAAGCATGGCCTGCTCTAACAGAGGTTTAGTCACCTTGGATGATGTGGGTTTGCTTTTTTTTTTTTTGACTTCCAACTGTATTCCAAGGGGTTTTGAGTAGTCTCTGCTTGTTGAGGAGTGCAGGTGGCCTTTTAACACTTGCCAGCCTCCCAGTTTCATGGCACATGCAAATTTGTGCTAGCAGTTTGGTTTCCTAGACTGTTTTAAATCCAAGTTCCATGTGTGTCTTTTGTTGCAATGGGAACATTTTGACCTGTACTCCTCTTTCCTGTAGTTGTGGTGTCCTAAAGCGCTTCATCTGGGTGTAGTGTACCAAATCATCAGAATATATAAAGACAGTGTATCAGGCAACTGCAAAAGGTACAGGGTGAAAACAAATTTCGCTGAATTTCACTGACTTTTTAGAGTTGGAAGGGACCATAGAGATCATCTAGTCCAACTCCCCTGCTGAAGCAGGATTGCCCAGAGCTAGAGCATGTCACTCAGGACTGCATCCAGGCAGGTCTTGAAAATCTCCAGAGAAGGGGACTCCACAACCTCCGTGGGCAGCCTGTGCCAGGGCTCTGTCACCCTCACTGGGAAGCAGTTCTTTCTCATATTTGAGTGGAACTTCCTATGTTCCAGCTTGAGCTTGTTGCCCCTCGTCCTCTCACTGGCAACCACTGAAAGGAGTCTGGCTCCCTCCTCCTTCAAACCACCTTTAGATACTTATAGGCATTAATAAGGTCTCCACTCAGCCTTCTCTTCTCCGGGCTAAAGAGTCCCAGCTCTCTCAGCCTTTCCTCATAAGGGAGATGCTCTAACCCCTTAATCATCTTGGTTGCCCTTTGCTGGACTCTCTCCAGCAGCTCCCTGTCCCTCTTGAACTGGGGAGCCCAGAACTGGATGCAGTATTCCAGTTGTGGCCTCACCAGTGCCGAGTAGAGGGGGAGAATGACTTCCCTCGACCTACTGGCCACACTCTTCCCTATGCAGCCCAGGCTCGGGATAGAGAGGCAGAAGGTTTCTTTACAGTCTCTGTAGCCAAATAAAAGGCCTTAGGCCTTAGGAACCATATTCATAGTGTTAGCAAGGCCTGAGGGTGGTGTGGGGTCGGGGAGGTGGAGTGAGAGATGAAGCAGGGCTGTGGGTTTTGGCTGGTGGCTGGTGTTTGTTGCACTCCCGTCGCAGGTCTGCTCTTCAGCTCAGATGAATGGTGTAGGTGCAGCAGCGAAGAAATGGCTGCTCGCTTTCCAACCATAGAAAAAAAAAGCAACTAAATTTACTTGGGGCCTTTAAGCTGAATTAACAGACCTTCCTTAAGCACAGGCTTAAACCTGTGAGGTGTTACTGGTGCGTGGCAGGATCCAGATACAATTATTCAGGCTGGTCTTGTCGGGAAGGAGGCAGGTTGTAGTGCTCATTTCTGCAAGGCTTTCCCTTGCCACTTTCACCAGCAAATGACTGCTCTTGTGTCTAGGGGTCATCATGGCCTGAAATGCTGAATAACCACAGATGGTCCCTTTTACAGAAATAAAAATTATCTTCTTTCTCCTCAGATGCGAGGTTTTTCCGTAATTAAATGGATCTTGAGGGCCAGGATTAAGTATGTTCTAGCCCAGAATCAGATAATGGGTAACAGCATCCTGCCCCTGGGAACACCAGGCAGGAACATCTGGATTGTTTTGCATGAAGAAGATAAACACTTAATCGTTTTTAGCATTAACTTTACACTTTCTTAAGTATAATCTTCTGGCTGATTTTCCTTCCTCCAGTAAAGCACCCCCCTCCTCAACCCTAAATTAATTAAATGGAAAGAAAAGGGATAGAGAAAGACTGGAGACAGCATGTTTTCAAATTTCCAAAGTATTTCCGTCTGGGACTAGACTCTTTTCAATGGTGTCCAGTGAGAGAACAAGGGCAAAAGTGGAACGCAGGAAATTCCATCTCGTCATTGGGACAAGCTTCTTTGCTCTGAGGGTGCAGAGCACTGGAACAGGCTGCCCAGAGAGGTGGTGGAGTCTTCTCTGGAGATGTTCAAAACCCTCCTGGATGGGTTCCTGCTCAGCCTGCTCTGAGTGACCCTGCTTTGGCAGGGGGATTGGACCAAATGATCTCAGAAGGTCCCTTCTGCCCCCTACCATTCTGTGATTCTGTGTGAGTATGTGCTTCCTGCTGTGGTGCTCAATGCCAATGGTAAACTATAAACTGAGCTCTCCCTAAGGAACAAAAGGCACTTGTGAAAGCAGCAGTGTGTGTCTCAGTTACCACAGACTAAGCTACCTGTGAATTGCAGCCACAGAGCTCTGGTTCTGGCATTGGGTGTTTTTTGCCAAATATGTGCCCCACAGAAGTGGTGAGGATAAGGCTGCCTTAACCCACTGTGCTGGTAGCAGTGGCTCTGCAAACACGTGCTCAGTCTATTCTGAGCTAGCTTGGATCTGAGAATGGGAAAATGTCCTTTTTTTGGTCTGTTAACAACTTTGGTTATTATTAAGTTGCATTTACAGTGATCTGATTCTTTGCGTTCTCTTTGACTATGATATTAGCAAGGAGACTGATGTTTTAAGGAAGTTTTTTGGTCATCTCTTTTCTGTCTCTCACTGCTGGTGAGATTTTTAATCTTCTTGTTTCTCTCCTTCATTTTCAGGCCTGCAGGTGGTCTCTATGGCATTGATAGCATGCCTGATTTACGCAAAAAAAAGCCAATTCCTCTTGTCAGTGATCTGGTAAGATATTTTTCTTCTGTCACACAGCCATTAATGCAAATGGCTTTACTTTTTCACATACGGTAACATCCATCGTTACTTTGAGAAGCTGAAGGTTTCCTCGTTAGTGAAATTAATTCTTACAGTAAAGGGTTAGGAACTCTGCTTGGAAAAATCTCAGTAAGAATGAGCTACAGTTTCACAGACAGTTTCATTCTTTTGGCAGGATTAAGATATTGTTCATGTTCTTTTTCCTTTTTATTCTACACAGAATATTTGATTATTTTTAGGCCTGCATTATTTTTAAATGTTTTCCTAAAAATCACATACTTTGGGGAAAGTCATAATGTCCATGTGAGGTTTGGCAACTTACCAGAAGGTTGGAATTTCAGAGCAGAGATAAACGAGCATATGTGCTTGGTTTTTTAAAGTAATTTGCAATATTGCCAATAGGCTTCTGCACTGAGGAAGCACAAGAACCAAGCAAGTAATGAGGACAAGTTTCATATGCTTGTGGATATGGTGAAATAAGGCTTTTGAGGGAAAAATGGTTTGGCTGTGTTCAGTACATGTAGCAATTTCATGCTTGAGAGAAATGCTGTAACAGCTGAAAGACCAAAGTTTCCATATTCTGTAATTTCTGTGAAAAGATGCATGCAATTCTCTTTGCCAGCTTATGCATGGGAAGCTTAATATGTGTCTTACTAACTGCTTGTATCTTAAATCTTCGCAGTAATGGCATTAACTTTTGTTACTTCCTTTGTATGCTTTCATTCTCTCTCTCCTCAGGCCATGGTAAGTGGAGCTAAAGATTATCCACCAAGTCTTCACCAGAAACAAAAATCGTTTTACCTTATTTTTCCTCCTACGCTTTTTTGCTTTTTACTTTGAACCTGCATTATTGCAGTGCATGTGTGTCCAGCACTCTGTCCTGTTCCATCACTGATGGAATGAACTTTTTCAATCCGTCTTCAAACAGGATGAATCAGAGCATAAATGTAGATTTCTGTCAGGATTTGATTTCAAAGCAGATGTTGCTGGCCTTAATTCCCATTTCTGCCTTGATATAACTGGAGTGGCTTCCTGAAGAAGTCCTTTCTACGCCAGTGTGAGGTGCTGTGAAGGCACTGCCCTGTTCTGCCTGAGGCTGCAGAACACGTTGACATGATGTGAAGGAAGTAGTTTTGAAGGGAAAATGCTGTTCATTGTATTCAGTGATGGTCAGTGAATGTGATACATCAGTACATTCAAACCTGTGCTCCCAACCCAGTCTGTTGTTTTTTTAACCTGCTTATTTTTAACCCTATCACTGTCATGTTTATGGTCTTGTATCTCTAGTAAAACTGATGAAATCAGTAATCTTTTGGCTATGAATAAAGTAAGATATAGAAGAGTGAGTCCCATGTAGTGACCTTAGGCAGTAGCAGAATTACCGTTGGTACCAGAACGTAGAAGTGGGTATGTGAACCCAGGTTTTGCTGACAGCTCTTACCAGACAAACAAATACAAATTTTCCAGAAGGAGACTGTTTGTCAGTAGATGGAAACAAGTTAAGAGTCCTTTCAAAGTATGTATTTGATGCTTCTGATATGTGAGCTATCATTTAAGAATCCAATTTGAACGTAGTAGACTGCTGGTTTGGTGTCTGGGATGACAGTCCCCTTGGTCACATCTCTGGCCATGTAGCATTTCTGAATATTGGTGGTGAATAATAAATTTTCTTCCTTCTTAGTCACTGGTTCAGTCCCGGAAAGCCGGAATTACCTCAGCAATGGCCACTAGAACATCTCTCAAAGATGAAGAGCTGGTAAGTGGGAGGGTTCCTTGGCTCCTGTTAACTTTTAGTAAGCAAATTAAGGGAATGTGGCTCTCTGGGATGCAGAGCCAGCTTCACAGATGTCTAAAAATATAGATGCAAAGCTGCTTGTATCATTTGTATAAAGAAACCAAACATGTAAAAACTAACATTTAATGTGTAAATATGATCGTGAAAAAATTTAATCTTACCATTTTCTTCTGTGCTATCTACCATGGGAGGCAGTGTGTGAAACTTGCCTTATGCAAGATACCCCTCATCCACAAACCTTAATTCTTTTCTTCCATCTCCTCCACTTTTTAAAATGCCTGGAGAAGCATTTTTGGAAGGGTGTCCTCTGCTGCTGCTTGTGAAAGCTTGATAAATTTGGCTGCCTCAGATGTGCAGATTTATTGCACTGCTCATGCCTTTTCCCTCAAAATGTGCGTGTTAACCACCAAAAATAGGTTTGCTCACCTTCCTGGATGTTGCCTGATGTGTGCTCTGGCCTTTCAGAAATCTCATGTCTACAAGAAGACCTTGCAAGCCTTAATTTACCCCATCTCTTGTACCACCCCACACAACTTTGAAGTGTGGACAGCCACAACTCCCACCTACTGCTACGAATGCGAGGGGCTGCTGTGGGGCATCGCGCGGCAGGGAATGCGCTGCGGGGAATGCGGAGTCAAGTGCCACGAGAAGTGCCAAGACTTGCTCAACGCTGACTGCTTACAGAGTGAGTAGTGGCCAGTGGAGCCCGCCCACTTCCAAAAGTGCCATCAGAGCTTTCCTAAAGGTACAGGGGATGGGACCTCTGGGATCAGTGGACGACGCGTTTATTAAAACGGCCGTGTGTTTTCTGAAAAGGTGACAAACTTAACCCCATCGCTCTGTGGACACGGGCAGCTCCACTGATGCAGAAGAACTTCTTTGCAATGTTGTGCTTGATGTGCTGTGGTTAAAAGAAGGCTTAGTTCTTGATGCTTTCACATTACATGGCTTAAAGCCAAATAAATGTTTTAATCTCTCAGCTCAGGTGTTGCATGTGCAAACGTATCCTGCATCGCAGAGAGAGAGGGAGCTGGGTGAACAGGGTAGTAGGCTGGATATTCTGACTTTTGTTCTGCCATGGTGCCCCAGACAGGTTGCTTGTTTTAGCCATCAGCCTGTTTTACTGTTTGGAGTGGACTGGGTTCCTGCCCAGGGGACAGAGTCCGTGGATTTTGCTCAGATTCTCTGTACCACCTGCAGATTGGCGAGGCATTTTGTCTTTTTAATAGTAGGGTCTCATGCTGAATCACTTCAGAGTCTGGGATGAGCCAGCACAGATGATAGGTCAGATAAGAAGGTGTTGTTTGAGTGTAAGGGCAGTATTTAATCTTCTGAGTAGCATTTCTGTTTATTTTGTTGTTTCTTTTTTATCTTCAGAATTCAAAAACTAAGCCCTCTCTTCAAAGAAGAACTCTTCAAAGAGCTGTGATGCTGCAGAATAGATGAGACCTTACACAAACATTGGAGTATTTTAAAAGGAATTTGGGGGGGGGGGGGGGGGGGGGGGGGGGGGAGAGAGAAAAGAGAGAGAAAAAGTATTAATTTGGGCATCTTGCTTGGTCAGGTTATTTTTATTTGCTTTTAAAACCATTTCTTGATTTGGTCTCAAATTATGTTCCTGCTTAAGAGGAGAATATCTTGGTCTAAATGGAATAGAAATTCCTGCCATATGTGTTAAATCTTGAGTAGGAAGATGGGGCTGTTTCTCTTCACTCTTTTTTGCTTTGCTTGGCGTCCCAGCTTGATGGAATAAGTCTGAGGATTAAGAAAAGTTTGTGAGGTATAAGCAGACTTAATGCAAATCTGTGTCAGCGATTATAGGAATAGAGAGAGTCAAAGCTTGTATCTACCTCAGGCTCTAGTTTGGGAAAGCCAGATGGGATGATCTAGCAGGGCATACCACTGAATCTTAGGTCATTTGTTTTTCTTATGGCTTAACTTGGTACCCAAAATAGACATTGTTTATGCTTGTATTTTTGATGTCTGCAAAATTTTTAATAATTTATAGTTAGGATTGGGGCTTTTTGCAATGGCTTATTTATCAGACACAGCTGATACTGGTGAAACATCACTGTTTTCCTCAGTCGTTTAGCATTTCTGGATTGGTCTCTGAGGGCTGCAAGGCAATTTTTACAGTTTATAGCGTTTCAGGAGTTGCATCATTGACACTTTAGCTTTGTTGCAACCATTATGTGTCTAAGCAAAGAGCTGCTGTGTTGCAGTTGGTTCAGAAGAACGCAGTTAAGCCACAGTTCAGATTTCTGTCAAAACCTGTTGTAAGGAGTCAGTTAGACTCAGGATAACTTTGCTTCTGGAATTCACCATAATCCTCTACTGTCTGGTGATTTTTCAGTGTTTGAGATGAAAAGCTGCTGATACACATGTTCAGGCTTGATTCAGATGCATGCCCAAGATTTTGAAACATTGCACAGGAGTTGTGTTATCTCAGTATGGGGAGATGCAGAAGAGAGGAAAATTAAGTTCGCACCAGCAGCAGCGAGGAAACAGAGGCAAAGCTGTTGCAGAGAGCAGAGATCACAAAGTTGAAAAAAATAGAAAGAATGCTAAATTTAAGAAATAGCGGATGACTAAGAAGGAAGTATATTGCTGAAGAGGGCAGCTGTGGCTATCTGTGTTCAAGAAGGAAGACTTCAGATTGGGATGGGGACTGAAGGGAGTAAGGGGGAAAGTATGAGAATGTCCTGAGAGAGGTTGGTGTGTGTTTGTTAATCTTTCAAAAGAGAGGCTTGACAGTATGGGGCAGAAGCGATGCTGTTTCAAAAAAAAAAAAAAAAAAAGAAGAAAAATAGCCCTACTAAGTCTATGCCAATAGAATGTTTCTAGCATTATGTTGTAGAGCCCAAGGTGGAGCTATAAGAAATGTGTGTGTAGAGCTCCTGTGGCTCTGGTTGGCTCTTGCAGCTATCCATGGCTTAAACATCTCATCTGCTGCTCAGAAAAGCTTTAATAGCTGGCAGTGATGGCTTGGCGAATTGATTTAATCCTTGTTTGAACATGTTTATGCCTGAACTATATAGGGGAAGAGGGAGATAAGCAGCAGGGAGGAAGATGGTTTGTTTAAGCTTACTGTTTACAAAAGGAAAAATGGAGTAAATTTGCTGTAAGAGACTTAAAGGTGGAAGTAGAAGACAGCTTCAGTGATGAGAACCAGGAGTCTCTGGAACAGCATCTGAAGAATAACTATGGGGGCAGGTTTTGTAATCTCTGGTTGGAATTAAATAAATTTAAGCAATGGGCTGTGGGCTGTGATGATGGCAATAGTACTTTTCTATGGAATGGAAGCATCAACTGGAAATTAGTCCACTTTTCATATGGCAAAGCATTAGATAAGAACTTGTTTTATTCAAAGGATTGCAGATGTTTGCTTTGCACGTTTCCTTTAAAAATGTATACATGAGGTACTTCAGCATGCAGAGTTAATGAACAGAGAGGAAACAACTGAGAGTACTCTCTGTTTCATAAATAGGCTTGTGAAACCTGTGTAAAAGTAAACCCAACCAAACAAAAACTTTACTAGTTACTGAGTTATTTGAAAGCTGCCCAGCATCAGAATGGGGAAGATACAGAGACTGTGAGCCAGGATTCTGTGGAGGTGCCCAGTGTGAGTGTGGTGGGTATCTTTATGTGGGGCAGAGGTGTAAAGGAAACTGAAAATGGCAGTCATGGAATTAAAAGACACAAGAGGCAGAAGAAAGATATTGCTTAAAGATTAAGAAGATGGTGAGGCCAATATGTGGATGCGCTGCTGGGTTGGGAAAACAAATGATATCAGTACTAAAAATCTAATAACAGGCTTTTTCATGCAGGTGTGTTCTTTGCTTTGCAATGTTCATGCTAAAAACCTTCTCACTGGAACCCACCAGGCCAGAATAATATGAAAGAATTAAGTTAATTTTCATATGTGTTTGAAGGGGAATGAGGAAATGGGGTTTCTGGCGGACAAACAATGGTTTAGAGATCCAGTAAATTCCAGACAACTTTTCTGTGTACTGAACTCAGGAGAGGTTTCTTGCTAACAGATGTTTTATTGTTGCTGTCAGTAAAAAGCCAACATTCTCAGGACATGTCTTCACTTAGGTCCATCTAAGTCTTCAAGACCCTCCTGGATGCAGTCCTGAGTGATATGCTGTAGGTGTTCCTGCTTTAGCAGGGGAGTTGGACTAGATGATCTCTAGAGGTCCCTTCCAACTCTGACAATTCCATGATTCCATGAAAACGTTACATTGCAGTAAAATGAATTTTCAGGCTGGTAACCAATATAATTCTATTGATTATACCCTGATGCCTCAGGATGTATCTTTGTTTCTGTCTGTGCAAGTCTTCTACAAAATGTTGCATTGAAATTCAGTAAAATGAATTTTTAGGCTGGTCACAAACACAGTTCCATGGCTTATGCCTTGAAATTTTAGGTAGACGTCTGGGATTTTAATTCCTTAGACTCAGAATGTGCTGTTTATCCAAATTCGGTCCTTCAGTGCTTTTCTGTGAGAAATAAAAGGATATCTTTTCTCAAGTCTGTTAGAATTAAGTTTTATTATTTGTGCCGAGTTTTTTTTTTTCTTATTCAGATTCTTAGAAATATAGAGGGTAAATGATACAGTCAGCAAATGTGTGAGACTGTAGTGAGGAAATACTCAAATTTAGTAATGCTTTGTTGCAGTCTGAAACAAAATCCATTTTGCAGGCTGGTTCTGCAGGGCTGTTCCATGAATTGGCACAGTGCAGTAAACTGGAATCAGTGGTGGCATGTGTACTGCAGCCATCTGGTTTATGGCTCTGTTGGCACCAGGTTGTTTGTCTGAGAGGATGTTTCTCTATTGTAGGTACTTAGAAGATATTATTCTGATAACGGGGTGCTTAACTTTTTATCATAAGCTCATAAATACTTGCCCAAAGGAGGATGCTCTCTTTTTAGCCTCCTGTTATTCTTGAAAGTACTTGAAATCTCTGCTGCATGGGTACATTTCCTTTCTTACTTGGCTGAAAATGGTTGGAGGGATGTTCTTAAAAATCCCTGTAGAGGGCAAAGCATTGGGAAAAAAAGAGATTTTATCTCTTGCCCTGAGCACTGGTGTAGTGCTAACGAAAATACAACAGGTTGGGCAATGTTGGTATGAAAGGAAGAGTAAAGCTGAGAACGAATGTGTAGGATACTGAGGAACAGTTGCAGAGCAGTAAGAAAGATTATGAATAGGGTGTCAGGGAAGGATGTTATGCTAGCAAGATCCTATCAGAAGGGGCCTCTGCAGTTCTAGGCCAGCATTTGAAAAGCCATAGTAACCTGCTTTTGTAAGTGTGTCTTGGGTGTTTTGTTTTGGTTGGTTGTTGGTTTTTTTGGTTTGTTTTTTTTTTTTGCCAGATTCTGGTTTATGTTTTTTTTGTACCAATGCCAATCTAGTCCTTGGTAAATTACAGTTAAACCTGAGAAAAGAAATCGCCCTGGGATATCAGAACCTGGTCCTCTGGCAAGCTTGAAAGGAAATGAGGTCTAAAGCTTCAGCCTACATTTGAACACGAAATCTCTGTTGTAAGCGTAATTAGCCATGTGTCTTTATTAGTGCTTCTTTGTCAACAAATGTTGGAGAACTTCACATGAGCGATCAGGACTGCGTTACTGAGTGCTCTGCTTTTGGTGCTGATTTGGCTCCTGAGCTTATGGTTTGCCTGTGGATTTGTTCAGTTCTGCTTGACTCAGGAAGTTTGCAGCTTTTTGCATAAGAAACACGTGTGTGTTGCACACTGAATTCGGAGACTGCAGTCCAGAGGCTGGCTCAGTGAGTGGACTGTTATTGAGACCAAATAAGTCACTGGTGATAATCATCTTGGCTTCTGGGTTGAATGATGATTAGGCATTATGGAGATGAACACTTGTTTGCTCCCAATATCCTATGTAGGAAAATATTTGCACAGAAGGAGGAAGGATACCTTTATTTGAAACTTGAATATCTATTTTAAGTTTGAGGAATATATAATTTCTAAGCATTATCCGCCTACTGAACAGCTGTCTTCTATCCTGCCAATGTTGCTTTCTTGACTTTTTCCTCTTAAAGCATAGGATAACAGCACTGGTGGTTTACTAATAGCTGTATCAATACAATTCCCAATATAGACATGTTTGCTTTCTGTTTCCAGTCATAAATTGACTCATAATTCAGTCCTAGAGAGGAAGAGAGAAGAAAATCCCAGTACCGTTTGTATGACACTGTGCACAGTACTTGTTCCTATGCCTTCCTATTGCCATTTATAGGACTACTTGAAAAGCAGATTCACTGGCCAAAATCTTCTTTTTGCAACTGAATAAATACTGTCCAAGTCCAATGGCAGGAAAATCACCCTCTGCTGTCCAGCATAATGACATGATTTGGGTTATGTCGTATACATTATAGGTAATTAATCACCCTGTGATTGTTTGGAAACTCTGGTGGTTTTGTACCGACAAGCAGGTGTTAAAATGAAGGAAGAGTGTGGTGTTGAGTCAGAGTCCATGTTGTTAAATAAGGGTTTTGTACCAACAAGCAGGTGTTAAAATTAAGCAAGAGCGTGTTGTTGAGTCACAGTCCATATTGTTAAATAAGGTCTCTGATTGTGGCTTTTGCACTGCAGTTCAGGTGCAACCTTCGCAGGGAGAGAGCAAGCTTTCCCAGGGAAGGAATGATGGAGCCTTCTTAATTACCTGGGCAGATCCAGGGAGCGTCATGGATGGAAGGGGGCTTTGTCCGAAAGTGAGGAAGCAGAGCCAAGCCTTAGAAGTGACACCAGAGGGGCCCCTCTTGGTGTCTATGTGACATGGCTTGCACGTCCTGCAACCCACGATACCCTGGACTGCTGCTAGCCTTGCAGAGGGATAAATGGCCCCACTATGCAAGGTCTCTGGAGGTGGTGGGGATGCTAAATGTTTTTAACTAGAATTTTTCCATTTGTCCAAGTTTGTATTCTAAAGCATCATTTGATGCTCCTGGAATGCTCGCATTAGCGCAATGCTACAGACCATGCCACTCCACTCCAGAACTGTGATTGCTCTTGCTCCATCTCAGTGATGAACATTTATATTTACAAGCTACCTGGCTGGTATTTTTTTTTTTTTTGTTTTGTTTTTTTTTTTAGAAAATGGTTCTGAAATAGAGCACTCCACGTATGCATAACACAAACTGTTAATGTTTGAATTAGCTTAATTTGCTTAAAGCTAGAAAGGGTCAGGGCAGGGATTGTGTTTCTCTGGATTGCAATTGATTTCAGAATTCCAGCTAGGAAAGGCAAATTGTTCAGCTTGGAATTTCCCAGTTTGCCAACAATTTTCTGTAGCTCTGCATATACTGCATAGAGTCCACCTCCATCCCCAGAAGACCTAGTTCTGTTACAGCTGAATAGCACTTTTTATGTGAGGTTCAAAGTATAGCCCCTGGGATCATTTCAGTTTCTTATATCTTTAATAAATGTTGGGTCTATGGCTGGATGATTGCCTGATAGAAGACATCACTTTGGGTGGTACTAGTTCTTCATCACCGGTGACTAGAGACAGCAGGGACTGAGTAATTAATTCCAGTATTTTGATTTCATTTCATCTTAAGCCAACAATAGAGAACTCTGGGGCAGACAGTTTTATTGTACTAAATGAAATACTGAACATCAAGCCTGTAGCAAGTAAAATGAAAAAGTAATTACCAGGTAATGCAGAGTTATGGCTTATTTTATATGCAGGTCTTTAATAGCATGCCTTGGTATGCAGTGTCCTTAATGAACTTCTGAAACTTCAGCACTCACAGTCTGTTCCAAACTGGTTTTGTTTTTTTTCTTTTTGGTTGCATAGTGGAAGTTATAATTGAGTTTTGTTTCTTTATTGAAGTGAATTTAGTAACGGTGAAAAGTGTAAGATTGAAGGCTCTAGAAACGGATATCTTCAGGCTGCGTTAGTCACTGGGCACCCTGTCGAGCCTGCTAACAAGGTTGCCTGTTATGTTGTACTCCTGAGGGTCCTTTATGTGTCTGTGTTCATAGAACATTATTCAGATTTGGGCACTACCTGCTGAAACTGTTTCCTATGCAAAAGTGCAATGTCATATATTGAAGGTGTTCCAGATACCTTACTTGCCCGCTTCTTCCAGAAGAAGACTGTTTTGTGTATCTATGTGCTCCGTTTGCACACGCTTGCACCTGCTTTAATGCATATTTTTAAGGTAATTTAATATTTGATGAATACCTGAATGAAGATCATTTTTTACAAAGATTGCTTTAATTAAACTATCCCAGAAAAGAAAAGAAAAACAAGCAAAAGCTTATTAAACTAAACAGAAATACCATGGCTGAATGTGTTTGTGGGACTTTTGTACTGGTTTAACTTAATCTGATAAAAGATCATAACTTGAGATGACTGCAGGTTGCAAGTAGAGAGACTGTGTGCAGTCTTGGGTTCTTGCTTTTCATTTCACACCCTGGTTTCTCAGCCCTGCTACCTCATGTCAGTGCTTTCATTAACACATGCCTCACATCTGACACAGTAGTCAGTGGCTGGATTTTGAGAACAAACTTGACTGTCAAAATTGTATAGGGAGTAGCTGGTTGTGGGAGCATTCTTATTTCATGCTCATGTGAATTTTTAAATTTCGGAAGAGGTATGCAAGTGATCAGAGGCTTTCTTCTTACAGTTACAGTTAAATACCTGTGTAGTACAAACCCCTACAACTGGATCTTGTGATTCCAACTGCTAGATACTATACTACTGCCCCATTCTTACAATGGCCCAGGTTTTTAACTATTGGATTTACTGCCTTATAGCTATTGTTATAGTTACCATACCTATGCAATTCTGAGAATGAATTAAGTTGTGTCCTTAGAACTGATAATTTAGAGTGGGATGCAGAGAAGCACTTTGGACCCCTCTGGCTTAATGCCTTATCCAAGTAGGGTGGTTCCAGGCAGAAAATAAGACGTAGATAGTGCAGTGACTCTGCTGAATGGGGAGTCCTGGGGCTCCCCACATCAGTAGAAAATGCTGACCATGTTGGCCCATCTGAACTTCCTCTCTTCTGTGTCTTCTGGTTTCAGCTGGAATAGAGTTAGTTTCCTTTCTAGTGGTTGCTGCGTTTCAGATTCGGTATGAAAGGAATGTCAATAATGCATATTGCTTTCCTTGTTGCTAGGTGATGTTTATACTAGACAAGGACTTTTTCCAGCTTCCCATAGAAGCTGAAAGGGAGCATAGACAGAACAACAGAATGGCCAATGGCATATAATGTACCATAGATGTCATGCTCAGTGCATAAGTGGGGGTTAGCTGGGAATCCACCATCACTTCTCAGGATGGGCTGAGCAACGAGTTCACCAGGTGGCTTGTGTTGTATTTCTTTATCTCAAATATTCTTTCACCATTATTATTATTGCTATTGTTGTTGTTTTCCTTTCACTGTTACTGTGCTATTTAACTGCCCTTATCTCAACCCCTGAGGTTTTTTTCCCCTTTCCCTTTCTCCTCCTTTCTCTTCCTTTTTTCTGTCTTCTCCCTGCCCTTCTAGGGAGGAAGAGGGAGAACTGTGTGGTTCTCCCAGCTGCATGGGTCCTATCTGCCAGCTGGGGTTAAACCATGACACCATGGTGCAGGGGTGCAGCACTGAGACAAGCTCATAGATTCTCTTTGTAATGGAGTTACTGCATCCTCCTCTTAGCAATTGCCCAACCAGGGATTTCAGAGCAAGGTGATGAGAGGAGGGGACATGATGATATATGCTGTTACGAGTATGAAGCTCATTTCTGGGTCTTCCTCAGCTCCAGGGGTATTGAACTCAAGTCTGTTGTGAAGAACAACCTGGTTTCAGATTATAAAGGAGTCTCAACTCTCCCGTTCTATTATCCCTTCCTGGCTCTGAGTGCTCCAGATTCTCTTGTGTGCATGTTGAAATGGCGGTGCAAAGTCTGACTGTAAAAGTCAATAGCAAGAGCCATCACGTGGAATGTAACTCATGGTTTTGATCCTGCTGTCCAGATTCAGTGAAATGTGAATTTGTGTCTGTTTCTGATGAACTTTGTGTACTTTATGTTGCACAGGAGCAGCGGAAAAGAGCTCAAAGCATGGAGCTGAAGACAGAACCCAGAATTTCATCATGGCCATGAAGGATCGCATGAAAATCCGGGAGCGGAACAAGCCAGAGATCTTTGACTTGATCAGAGATGTGTTTTGTGAGAGCAAATTGACACATGCTCAGCAGATGAAGACAGTGAAGCAGAGTGTGCTTGATGGCACCTCAAAATGGTCAGCAAAGATCACGATCACAGGTGAGTGAGGGAGACGTGGGTTGTCTTGGCCATGGTTGGAAGCCCAAGGTAAGAGAGAATTGGTGTAAAGCTGTAGAGAATGCGGAGTAAAGGCTTCTCTGTCCTGTGTCTGTTACTGCTCTGTATAGAGGTAGCAATTAGAGACATTCCTACACCAAGCTGTGAGGCTCATCAGAAGAGCTCTCAGGAGTGATACCCCTGTTCCGCTGGCCATTCTGAGCTGCTGCTTCACCTGGTGTGCAGACACATTATCTTATTGCATGGTGATGGTAACCTTTCTCTTTTCTTTCCAGTGGTGTGTGCTCAGGGTCTGCAGGCCAAAGACAAGACGGGGTCCAGCGATCCATATGTAACTGTTCAAGTGGGTAAAACAAAGAAGAGGACAAAAACAATTTTTGGGAATCTGAACCCTGTTTGGGAAGAGAAGTTTTACTTGTAAGTACTATTACAAGGACTTTCAGATGCATTTTGCCTGGTGGTACAGTCTGTGCTTCACCAGCTCTGTCTTCTCTGTCAGTGTGCATTCCCACACCACCTGTAATGTATGATGGCTTCATTTCTCCTCAGCCTTGCCTGTATGTGTCTGGAGGGTTGAAGTCTTTAACATTGTATGTAGCGCCCACCTGTCCATTGCATCTCTCTTAATTGTGGGTGTATAAATTGCTTGCTCTGTGAACACGTTTATATTGATGTCTCTAGGGAAAGCTAAACAAAAAGGGAAATCTTGAACTCAGCAACTTTTATTCCTGGCTGGTAGACATACTTTCAAAATTCTTTGTAATATGAAAAAGTAAAATTTATTTAAAAGACTAAGCAGACTTCCCATGCTTACTTGGGAACTTACATGCAAACACGCTACTATGTTTGACTAACAAAGGTTAAAGGTAGTTAGTTGTCTGTCACTTTTCTGTGACACTACCAGTTTCCCTTTTCAGTTCTGGGAAATCAATGTAACAATAAAGCATGGGATTATCTGCTTTCAAGATGAGCAATACATCCATGTCTGAAATGAAAGCAATGTCTGGAGGCACAATTCTTTAGAAATCAACTACTCTCAGAAGGCTGAAAAATGTATTATTACATCCTGCTGTTATTGAATAAGTAAACAGTACCCTCAGTTCATCATCGAACATGTTACAAAACAAAATGGAGAGATGAAATCCAGCAAGCAATGTCTTTTGACGATTTTAAATTACCTCATTCAACCTCAAACATCTCTATTTTCTAGAATGCATAAGCTCTTCCCTGGTACCTTCTTTCCCTTTCTTTTTTTTCCTTCCCTCTTTTTTCCTTAAATGCTTGAGGGGGGGGAAGCTCTCTCTGTAAACTGAAATTTGTGTTTTAAAATCAGCCCAGCTTTGTCTTTACACTGCACAGAACAAACAAAATTATTTTTAAAGCCGTTTTGTGCCACTCATTAATGTCAGAAAAATCTTGGTGCTATTTTGAGCAAGTAAGCCCTTGGCTTTTTTCTTAGTTTAATCCAAGGTAACATTACTGCTTGGTAAGTAGTAAGTATGCTTAGGTGCCATTTGGATGACTCTAGTCACAATAGCAGTAAGTCTGTGGGGGAGCCTTAAGGACCTTGATTTACCATGCCAAGTAGTTGCCATGGTATTTGCAGTGTGTTCCCTTCTAATTTTAGGAGCTTCAACAACTGTGTTTAAAGATAGATAGTGCAACACGATAAATATCACGGTTTTAACAGTGCACTGTTTAGATTTTATCACCATGTCTGTGATTCAGCAGATAATATGCTGTTGGGCATTAGAGTTGGTGCTACCTTCTATCTTACCTCTGTCTCGGTGGTTGTTTTAATTGCCTTGGAATAGCAAGGAGAGGTGAAGGAAATTAGTAGATCGATGGCAGGAGAGCATTCAGTACTGGAATTAATGTGTCGTTTCATTAGTAGAAGTCAAAGCTCAGTTTATGCTGGATGAGGAGAGGGTTATTTGGAAGCGTATGCAGCACTGGTCTTTTACATGCCCGTCTTCCCTTTTTTGCATTTAGAGATCTTATTTTCAGTTTACAAATCTTGAAATTTCTGAAATTCTCTACCTCATAATCAAATAGAGATTTAAATCAAAATATGCAGGCCAAAAATACCCATTACATACCAAGATTTTTTAGAAGATATTGTCAGGACAATCAAGAGGTAGTCAAATTTGAAAGATTGGGTTGTGTGTCTTTGTTGCTTAGAATGAAGTTAATTTGTTACAGTGGGAGAAAGGTGTGCTGGTAGTTAGGGCACACCTAGCTTGCAGCAGACATGAACAGTTTGGTGTTCAAAAATGCTTAAACATTTCAATGGGCGCAAGATCTGCCAGTAGAGAGAGGTCAGGTCAGTAATTAATGTGTGGGTGAGCAATTACTGTCCCTTTTCTGTTTGGTTTGTTGGACAGACTTGTTTGTAGCTGGTATTCATTAGGTGCCCAGTGTTTTTGTTTGTTTTAAACGATCACAATTCCAGTGTCTTTTTCAAAGGTTGGATATAGAGCCAGAAATCTGTGTGCATCAGTCATTATAATTGCAGCATTGTTATTGTAATCTGTGGCATGAATTGAAGCAGTCCATGTATAGCCGAGTGATATGGTTCCTTCCACAGAAGCAGTAAAGTCTATTAAAAGCAGCTTAAACAAGTTTTTAAAATTTTAAGGCTGCAGTAACCTATCTCAAATAGTCTTTCTGTGCTTATTTACAGTGATGGATGGAAAAGTATATTAACTTAAATACCTCGCCTTAAATATGACTTTGTTCCCTTTCTATATATTTTCAGGAAAAAAAAATGTTGTGGTAGGTTTGACCCAATTTGGAAGTCCAGATTTAGAACTGTATCTGAGAGAAGACAATGATGAAAACACTTCAGGTTTCCATTATAAGTGCTATTTGGGTCACTACTAGCCTGTGTCACTGTGGGCATCTGTTAGATTAATGACAAGTTCTTGGAGGATATTCATGTTGGCTGAGATAAGTGGTTGCAGGTCCTATTTCTTTATGAAAATTATCTCTTTGGATATTTACATTTTTAGTTTTAGGAAACATTTTGTTGTAGAGAGATTTTTGTATCTTTCATTGGAGTTTGAAGACCTATGAAAATACACGGGGTGGATCTTTCTACTCAGTTCAAAGTCTTTCAGGCTCGATGCAAAGACTCCACATATTTATGGTGCTTGGCAGGAAGAAGTTTGATGGGGGACTCCAGCCATTGCTGCAATACAGAAATGTTGTTCTGTGAGCATAGAAGCATGCTTCCCTTGCTTTACAGCCCTTTTCCCTGATGCAATAATCCCAGATCCCTTTCCTATAGCTGTGATGAGGATTCTTAATTGGCAGATGCCTTACTTTGCCCTGTAGATATCTCCTCTGTGCCCTCAGCTCCCTTCCCATGCCCGTAACTCTGGCTGGTGAGAAGGCAGCACGTGTCCTACCTCCTGCTGGTTCTGAATTGTCTGGATCAGTTGGTGCAGGAGAGCCAGGTGGCTGCAGACTTTCCAGGGACGGCAGCTGGTGTGGGTTTCTGTTCTCCCATCTAGCTGTAGTTTTTTCAGAAAATTTGTTGGAAGCTTTCATAACAAGTCTGTGTAACTCTCATTTCCTTAGGAAACAGCCCAGTAATATTAGGGGGAAGATATTTTTGCACTACTCAGTGCAATTAGAACAAGACATTAATTCCCTATTTAGACATGTTTTAGGCCCTCAGTAGAAAATACAGTCTTCCTAGAATCTTTTTTTTTTTTTCTTTTTTGTAAAGGCTGAAGCTGAACATCCATTTGAATGGGTTACAATTGGAGATGGTGTTTAGGAGAATAAACTTGACCACAGCACAAAGTTTCCATTACAAGTGAGAGCCCTGGGCTCTGTTGGAGGGCTGCTAATCTGTAACTTTTATTCAGGAAGCGCACTAGTCTTTAATGACTGTGAGCCCTAGAAGTTACTGGATTCAAACAGGACATTGCTGTTTTTCTTGGCCAAAGCACAAAATGACTCATTCATTTTACAGTAATATCCCCTTAGTTGGGGATTGTCTGAATTGTCTGAATACAGCTGTGTCTGAAGCTTTGAATGGTGGGTGTGAAATCATTGCCTGGAACAGATTACATTGTCACCAAAGAGTTTGCAAGAGGCCTGTTTATTCTCTCTCACTGCAGAAGAGTAATTGAGTTAAAATAAATGCAGTGCCTCCCGCTAGCAGGTAATCAATATTTTGCTAGGAAATGCAGAGTGCTCCACATGATAGACATTCCTGTTAATCCTTTGGGAATGGTGCTATTGCATAGCTAACCACTGGGCTGTCACCCAAAAGCTTCTATTTTGTTCCTCAATTTTCCTTTCCTCTGCTGAGCCTGTTATCAAGCTCAGCATCTTTCAGTTATCTCTGTGGCTGTATGGGACTGTTCCAGAGCTGGTTTTTAGACTTCCCCTTCTGAGACCTCTGTGTTTATAAATGTCACTGTCACTCCGCACCCGCAGCCTCCCTTCACTGCATGGCAGTGCAGGGGACATGCAGTTTGCCTTGCTCTGTTCTCCAGGTACTGCAGATGCTGAAACTGGCACTCTTGATAAAATCCTGCTTGTTTCCCTGCTCCGTTACCAATGTGAAATTTAAATTTGAACGCAGGGTTGATGCCTTGTGGCAAGCGCCTGTTGGGAAGCTGAGTTAATGCAGTTAAGGATGTAACGCTCAGAATCACTTTATCTGCTCTTTGTAGTTCAGAGAGCCACACCATTAATTTGTCAGTCGGTGTTGTAGTATTGGATAACAGCAAAATGATTGCACTTGTTCCCCTAAGAAAAGAGCTTCATGCTAGTAAGAAGAGAAAATTCATTTCTTTGTTCTTAGACAGCAACAGCTGGATCTCAGGGCATATTCTTGTGCTGTCGCACTTAACTTCTAAGCTGATAAGCATTTTAGCTTCGTTCTCTTACCGCTCTGATTTTGCCTTTGGTGTCTTCTCCACTCTCCTCTCTCCTTTTGTTCTCCCTAATAGAGGAGACTTGGGATTGCTTGAAAATTAACCTGGCCTGAGAAGTGTTCTGCCTTCTGTTCCCACTGAGGTTGGCCACAACAGAGCTGCCAGCCGGACCCTGCCATGTCAAGGCACTTCATTTGAATCACATCCAAATCTTCCTGCTTTTTCAGACAGACCATTTCCTATAGACAGCTTTTTTTTTTTTTGTGTGTGCTCCGTGTGTATGTTGTTAGAACTCTTTACTGGGCTTTCTCATACTGGTTTGCTACAATTACTCCTTCCTTTCCAATTTTCCAGAAAATAGCTTTGCACTTTTTTTTTTAAGAAGAGTTTTGCTCCTCAGAAGAAAAACTTTTTTCTAAAATGATCACATCTCTGCACTTTCATTCTCCACCATTGCATGAAACATGCCCTGTGCTGGACTGTGAAGCTTCACAGGCACATCCAGAGAGCTGCATCTGCTGTGGTGTAGAAGGGAAACTGCTCACAAATATCATGTAGATACTTTTGAGCCATAAATATTCTTTAAATATCAAAACACAACAAAACTACTTCATTCTGGACTTGACTGCCCTACTTTCTAATCAACAAAATATTCTTGCTGCCTCTGCTCTCTCACTTCAATTGTTTGTACTTGCTGTGTTTGCTTGTTGCTTTTTGTCTTTATTCCCCTGTCAGCTACAGAAGGCAGGGACTGTCTGGGAGCTGCCAAGCATAGTGGAGGCCTCACTGCATTGATGGCCTCTGAATTCTCCTCTTCTTCAGGCATAAAATATGAGAAAACAACATAATTTAAGGAAACCTGTTGAGATGAAATGGGCATGTGGAGTGATAAGGTCATGTTGGCACCAGTCTGCATGGTGCATTTGAGAGATGCACAGCCCAGGTCTCACTGCAGCATTACTGAAATGAAACCAAGGGCTTGGCATCTCCCGTAGGGCTAATGTGTTGGTAATACCTTTCTTGAGATAAGAATTTGATTGGGAAGAAACATTCATGCAGATGGGGCACAAATGGACCTTAAAACCTCCTTATAGTTATTTACCAGATTGTCTTCATCAGTGTGCATTCACCCGCATGAGCTAATGGTGTCAGAAAGCTACAGGTTTTCAATTTGGGCGCTTTCCATGCTTTAAACTTATGAACTTTACTTTTGGCAGAACATTAGCAAACTGTCAGTGTTGCCATACCTTAACAAGGGTATGGCTTTGGTGTTAGCATTCCTGCAGCATGGAGGTTAAGTAACAGTCCTGCAAACGTCGTCAGCAGAAATAGCAGATGATTAGCAAATTCAGCACGAAAGTCTTGGTCTTTTTGCTTCAAACTATGAATCATTGTCTCAGAAGTGGTGTTCTGGTCATTTTTAGACACCGCTTCTTTTCCTTTCTTTCCACTTTTGGAGGATACAAGGCACGTGCAATACTCCATCCCAGGCCCTTGGCATCATCCGAGCCAATTTGGGCCAACCTTTTTATATGGGCAGAGGCCTTGGAACTAATAATCACTTCCTACATGTGGGGTTTTTTTGGTGGAAACTGAAGCTATATTAGAAAGATACAATTTACTGACTTCATTGTGGGAAGCGCTATAGTGCAAATTCAGCAGCTGCCTCTTCTGTTTAGCCACCAGTAAACCGATTAGCATGTGTGTGGGCATGCCCCTGTGTGTGCACATCAGAATTAACCACAGCTTCGTGTGCTCGCGTGCTGCTCCTCAGCCCAGTTTGTAGATGGGCATAGGAAGAGGCCAGAGTATTGACAGGGCGGGGGACGTGTGTGGGAAACTGGTGGGGGTTGGGAGTTGGGCAAGGTTTAAGGGGGACATGGCAGAAGAAATGGAGTTAGAGAGTGGGATAGAGGGCAAGTCAGCAGAACCAAGCTCAGGTGTTTCCACTCCTTCAATCGCTAGCTTCATGAAGGAAAACTTCGGGGGGGGGGGGGGGGGCAAACANNGGGGGGGGGGGGGGGGGGGGGGGGGGGGGGGGGGCAATCACAAATTATTTAATTTTTCTTAAAGATTTGGTGTGCTGCTTCTTGAAAATGTTACTTTATTTGGTAGCTTGAAGTATAAAAGTTAGTTCTTTATAAAAAAGACAGTACTGCAAGCATCAGGACAATATGGGTATAAAGAAAGAACCCATTTCTGAACCATGGTTTCTAGTCTCTTGGGCTTTGAAATGGGCCTGAAAGCTTTTGGTAGTTTCTTCCTTGCAATGGGGTCACAGAGTGTTTCTTCTCTCTGTGTCCCCTCGGGAAAGCTGTGGGAGCTCCGCTGTGGGAGACTGGACCGATGTATATGTGCACACAGTGAAATCCAGCTTCACAAAAACTGTAGCAAGAAGTGGGACAGGCATCGTTAGAAATGTGCCAGCTCCTGTTAACGAAGGGGACAGTTTCTAGCAGCAGTTTGTTAGTCACAGTCTTATGGTGTCCTGATGCTGTCACAAATTGGAAACTATTTCTTGTTCATTAGAAAGCCTGTTATCAGTCAACAAGCCCAAGTTCCCCAGTATTCATGATTCTGTTTTGGGGTGCTCTCTGCAAGGTGAACTGGTGTTGACACAACTGTCTTGCTCCACCGAAAGCAAGGACTGTGGTTGCTACAAACTGAGATGGTGATGTTTTATGGGTGAACCACCAGCCCAAGGCTTTCTTTCAGCTTCTGTGAGTGAGTGATAAAGCTCACTTTCTGGCGTGGGAGCAGCATAAGGAATACGAATTGAGCAGTCTCTTAAAAACAGCAGAGAAAGGTATGGTAAAATAGAAGCTTCAGTAGCTCAGTAAGTACTGGAAAATTTCTTGTAGCATTAGCAGTGAGTTATGCTGCTGCAGCCGAGTGAAGGATGATAGCCAAGCACTCCAGGAGTCTATGGGACCACCTAAGGTAGATTTAGGACTAAATGGTGCATGTTTTGCTAAAGCACAAAACAAGTTTCTAACCATTGGCAGCAAGGAAACGGGATCAGAGCAATCCCATTAAAGAAATGATGTGCCAGAATGTGAGGTCTGAAGAAGTCAAGAACTAACTTGCTGGTGCTTTGTAAATGTCACTGTGTGTGAATCTGTGTTTTTAGTGACCTGTGCACTTCTGAACACTGAGCCTGTACGGATCTGCCAGGATGTACATTAGTGCACTGTGTCAGGAACAGAGGATTTATTTTACATGCTTATGTACATTATATGTGTACATACGTTATACATCTACATTGTTGGTAGGTATGGCAATGCACTTAGATAAATGTGAGAGCTACAAAGAGCATCAGTCCAAGCGTTTCCTGCCTCTGAATGCTTTCTGCATGGTTTTGTTAAAAAAGACATCCTTGAAGTAGAGGAGAAGGAGAGAGAATAAAGGGAGATAAAGAATAAAGAACCTTCTTGCTTCTGAACTCTAAACACAGCTTTGATTGCTCAGTGAAGTCAGGGAATAGCGATGTTCTCTGCCCATGATCAGGACTGCATGGAATTGCCTCTAACTTTCTCCGTATAATCCCAGCTATTCCTCGGTGCTGGAAAAATCAGTAGGAGCTGTGTGGACATGTGTTAAACAGTCCTGAATCACAGTGGTGGCAAGAGAAGCCCATATGATTTCTTGGTAAAGAACACGCAAATACTAGTCACTGCCACATCTTATTGACCGGGCTTGGCAGATCTCTTCTGACCCATTTCTTCCTTCTCCCTGTTGCTTAGCAACAGATGCAGCATGTTAATGTTAAAAAGTCTGGAAAACAGGCCTTCAGCAGAAGTTGCCTGTTTTCATAGCTTTTATTTCCTTGAGGGCAGACATTTGTAGTGGTTACGGTGAGTAATCACCCTTGTCATGGTCTCATATGAGCATTCAAATTGCTTTATTGTATTGCATGCCCTGTAAATGAGCAGAACTCTTAAAGTAAGGTTTTTCTACACAATTCTGACATCCAGGAGTCTGTTTCTGTCTACAAAAGGTACCTGAGTGGCCTAAAAAAAGAGGGAGGCTGCAAATTCTGTGTGGCCATTAGGCTGCAGGATGCCGATTCAGCAAACAGTAAACAGCTTTTTTAAAATGCAAATGTCTTTAATGATCTGCTCGGGGCACAAACTATCAGTCTGAGTTGTGAATAATAGGCAAAATCAATTCTAGTAATTAAATACCAAGTTTGTAACTTCTGTATCCCATCCTTTTACACACAGGTATCATCTGGTTGTAGTGTATTGTATGTTAGTGCACTACTGCTTTGTGACTGCCTTGAAGTAGGAAAGGTACCTCCACCTGAGCTATTTGTCTTTCACTAGAAAACAGCATGAACGTTGTTTGTTGTAGGCCTTGACTGTCCTATCCTAGATATTGCACGTGCATAAAAACACAAGTAGCCTTTAACACCTACAGCTGAACGTGGGGAAAGTGATGGGGAAGAACGATCAGAAACCAGTGAGATGCTCATTATTATTTTTGGGGTGTGCACGCTGACTTTACCAGCCTAGCTATCAGCTGGCTTTTGCGGGCTTCACAGCAGAAGCAACGAGAGTGAAGAGAATTCCAAGTGCTATGAGGAGAGGGTAAGGGAACTGGGCATGTTTAGTTTGGAGAAGAGGAGGCTGAGGGGAGACCTCATTGCCCTCTACAACTCCCTGAAAGGAAACTGTAGAGAGGCAGGGGTTGGCCTCTTCTCCCAAGGGAATAATGACAGGACCAGAGGGAATGGTATGAAGCTGTGGCAAGGGAGATTTAGATTAGATATTAGGAAGAATTACTTTCCTGAAAGAGTGGTCAGTCCCTGGAACAGCCTGGTCCACAGGGTGGAGTCACCATCCCTGGAGGTATTTAAGAAACGTGTAGACATGGCTTTCCAGGGCATGCTGTAGTGCCCAAGATTATTGGTCTGTGGTGGGGTGTGGGTGTGGGGTTTAGTTGGTGGGTGCTTTTTTGTGTGTGTGGGATTTTATGGGTTTGTTGGGTTTTTTTGGGGTGGTGGTTTTTTTTTTAAGTTTTTTTTTTTTTTTAATGTGGTTGGACTCGATGATCTCAAAGGTCCCTTCCAACCACTAAGATTCTGTGATTTTGTTTATGCCCCCTTCTGTTGCTGGACAAGTGGGTCAAGAGGAACATGACGCATATAAATGCTGACTGCATTATGTGCTCTTCAGCATCACGTTTGTCTCGTTTGCAGTGAGTGCCATAATTCCTCTGACCGGATCAAGGTGCGTGTGTGGGATGAAGACGATGACATCAAGTCTCGTGTCAAGCAGAGATTGAAACGCGAATCGGATGATTTCCTGGGGCAGACAATCATTGAAGTCCGTACTCTGAGCGGCGAAATGGATGTGTGGTACAACCTTGGTGAGCAGGCCTTTGGGACTGAAAAAACCCCCAATGTGTCATGTGTTAGTTTGGTTAGTTTGGGCAGTTTGCAAGAAAGAAAGAAAAAAAACAAACCCAAACAAAAAACCTCATGTGACTTCAAGGGGCATATGGTGGTGCAGTGGAGCAGCAGTTAAAACCAAGAGTATAACATCTCAGAATGGTGATGGGTTTTCCTTGTCAGGCATTGGAAAATACAGTGGGTAGATACCTGGAGCAAGGCTTGGATTCCATCTGCACTAGAGACATGTTTCCTGTCCTGTGCCCTTTTTTTGTGCTGACACAAGCATTTTACCAGTGTAAGTGCACTGCACTGGGCTGGGAAGTTGTACAGACCTTTCCCAGAAACCAGAATACAGTGTTGTAGAAAGTACTGGCAAGTAACCGGATGGTGCTGAGTTGACAGGTATAGTAATATGACCTCCTAATCATAGAAGGTCCAGAATCTTCTTGATAGGGACAACCAGTTATTCCTAGGGGCTGAGGGCTATGGTGAAGTTGTAAACAAATTCCACGTATGTCAGCTCTGTTCTCAGGACAGGGATATATCCTTCATGGTTCTTGTTCAGCTCACTGAACCCAGGCCCCTCTCAGAAACGCTAGCTTACATCTAGAAGCATACATAGTTCTAGATAGGTGTGTCGTTATTGAGGGTATATCATAGCAGTTGTTTTGCTGATAATCTACTTAGTGTTCAATGTTTTGAAAGAAAAAAAAAATCAGAAAGTTTTCTCCATGGTGACTCTGATCAAAAGCTCAGCCTAAGCTTCCAGCAGTTTCTTTTCCTATGTTCTTAACCCGAGATGGCTTTGCTCTGAACATGAAAAATGCTGTTGATTTTTCCTTCTAGAGAAGCGAACAGATAAGTCTGCAGTATCCGGGGCTATTCGCCTGCAAATCAGTGTGGAGATCAAAGGCGAGGAGAAGGTGGCTCCATATCACATTCAGTACACTTGCCTTCATGAGGTAAGAAGCTCAGTCATCTCCATGATCCTTCTCTTTCCCGAAGAAGCATTTTTCTGACCTTTATTTCCTTGAAATATTCCTCCTTACCCTAGATGAGTTTTCTTTTCCCTACTCTGGAGGCCTGGAAACATGCTGAGTCATCAGACTGGCGTTTGTCAGGAAGGCAAAGGCAGCTTTAGGCTGTCTCCCCTGCACGGAGGGCTGGCTGGTGCAGGCTGTCTCACTGTCACAGCCCCCCTGCTGCCAGCCCGAGATCACGCATCGGTCCAGTTCAGATTTCCCCCCTGGAATTAACGTGGAGAAAACTCTGAATTTCCTTGAGTGATGTTTCCAGCATGTACTGTACCTATGTCTGTCTTTAGAGAAGGCTTGCTGAAATGCTTGATGAGTGGATTCTGATCCAGGGAGAGCTTTGACTCTTCCCGTTGAGGGATGCAGGTACTGGTGTTATAAATTCTTCTGTGCCACTGTGCTGGTGTATATATAGCTATGAACAACTGTTGGGGAACAGGAGATAAGCTGCAGTTACTGGGTACTGACCTGTCTCAGGGTGGACTAAGCTGGCCAGCTGGGGCTGCAGAAGCTGGGAGAAATCCAAAGATGTCTTGTGAGAATGACTAAAGGGAAAACCCTGTCTCGGAGAGGTGCCTGGTGCCCCTTCTGCATGTCAAGGAGAGCAGGATCAGTCTCGAAGTGCCTGAATAAGGAAGAGTCCCTTTCACCTGACATGAAAGAATATCATGAGGTACAGTGAGTTTTAAGCAAATTCAGATTAGCAAAGAAGGACTGATGTGTCACAGAGACGGATGTTCAGCTATAAGAACAACATATTTATTCAGATGCTAGGCTAGAAGACCCTGTGGTGTCTTCTGACCTTACCAGGGAACAGGCAGATATAGATCTTGGAAAAAAAAACCATCAGGAGGCTTCTTTTAGTAGGTCGTATTGTGTCCTTCAACACATATTTCTTGGTTTCTATTTCAGTGATGGCTTCTGTCTGATAAGCTGTTTCATTTTTCTCCTTCTGAACACGCACAATCCCTTGCTGCCCTTCTTTTTTACAAATATGTCTCTTTTTAAGTATCATCTTATTTCATTTGTGTATCATAAAATGAAGATGATTTACATCTAGAATAATACATCTAGAATAGTAGTGTAAGCACAGTCTTCCAGCTCCTAATGAGATCATTAGACTTTTGCATCCCTTACTACAGGGAGCCAGATGTCTGAGAGGCTGATGAATCTGTAAGTTATGTGAATTTGACGATTACTGAGAAACTCACTGAACTGAGTGTGCAGTTTCTGCACAGCAATGATAGCTGAAAGCCTTTGCAGTGTTAGATAAAGTGAAAGGATATCTTGAATAATAATGCAGATCTCTAGTTGTTAGGGGTGATCTTAAGGATGTCCTTTTCAGAAAAAAAATAATATCTGTTTGAACTGTTCTGCTGTATAACAGTAATTACAAAGCTCATACAGAGTTGTTACGTCAGCTAGTTTAAATAGCTTGTCCATGTTAAGCATTTCATTCTGAGGACAGAAGAGTGGTATGTTCCTGGAAACTAATTAGTCTGTGATTTTACTGCACTGAAGCACTCCTCTGCATCATTCACAGTGTCACTGAGTAAACTCGTAGGTATGCATGAAAAAATTCATCTGGGAGCACTCAAGAAGAAAAGAAGATAAAAGCAGAAAAATACATAGTGGGTTGGGGGAAAGAAAGAGGGAAGCGAGCAAAGAAACTTATGTTGGTGCCACCTTCTAGCAGTTCCAAGATCTTCATGAAGCTCACTTGGAGACTCCAGCGGCCCCACATATAATTTCATTCCTGTTTTGTATTTCAGAACCTCTTTCACCATCTCACAGATGTGCAAGGGAATGGGGTGGTGAAGATCCCTGATGCCAAAGGAGATGATGCCTGGAAGGTGTATTTTGATGAGACAGCTCAAGAGATTGTGGATGAATTTGCAATGCGTTACGGCATTGAATCAATATACCAGGCCATGACGTAAGATGTGTTTTTATGTGGTCTTTATTGCAGATAATTGGTGTAACTAATTGATATGACTGTTAATATTTCAAAGATCAAGTATGTTGGTAATGGAAGGCTTGGCAGTGACAGCCCTTATGAGGCTTCCTGCAAGTGGGAAGAGACTGCCTGTCTTTGAATCACTGGTTTCCTCCAAGTCTAAAAAATAATGTCTGTCAAAGTATGGGAATTAAGGAGCCACCTAAACAGTTCATGTAAGACCTTTAAAACTAATTCTAGGGAATTACACCAGCCACAGTAGCATGAATGACCATATTTTGTTACTGATAGCCGAGCCACTCCTGTTTTAAGACTCTCAAATCTCTATTTGAGCACTCTTCTGTTAAGATATTGCCCAAGGATCCCACTGAAGATTTCTGATGATGTGAGAAGGCAAGAGGTTTTGTGAAGCTGTTTGTACTGCATGTCTGTTGTGGCAATTGATACAGTCCTTTGAAGTCACTAATTTCCCAGGTGCTGCTGAAAGCATTTATAGAAAGTCTGAGCAATGATGCCACTGATTTGTCTTCTTTGGAGCTAGGGTAATGTGGTTCTTGATCTTCAAAGAGCATTTTCCTTGTCACTGTGCTTATACCTGGATTTGGGATTAGCCATTCTTCCTCTTAAAGACTAGTGGTGCAATTCTTAGCTCATTTCTTATTTCAAATGCAATATTAAATATAGGGGACAAAAGTGAACTTTTTCAAGTTAGAAGCTGAAAGTTTTTGGGTCTGGGTGCTTGGATAGGTTATGAACCTTGCATCACCTTGCAAGTACCTTTTCTGCCTATTGATTTAAAACAAAGTGGAAAATAATTGGAAGGTGTAGTCCCTGCTTATAACAGGGTTTACTTGGGGGTTGGACAAAACTGGTCACGACCTCTTCCAGTTTGTTGAAAATTTCAAGAATGGAGATCCACCACCTTTCTGGACTCCTGTCCTCAGGCTGTGTTTCCCTGGGGAAGAAATTCCTGGTTGAAAGACAAATTGGAAAATCCTGCTTTGAATTTCCCGTGCTGTAACTGCCGCATATTGCTGCTTATCTTTTAATCTTCCCTCTAAAAGGATTTTGGCCTGGCTCAGTCTTCTTCTGTGCCCTCCCCACCCCAGCTAAGTAGTCAAGATATTGATTAGATCCCCATTCCCTACTCTCTTTTTCAAGCTAAACAAAGCCATTTTATGTCTGTATCTTTATTTAGCAAGTGCCTAAATGATTGATGGGTGCACAGGTATCACTTAACAAGCAAGTGAATGTTCAGGCATCAGTATCATTTTTGTCTGAAATACTGACTTGTGAATTCCTGTGAAATTATCTCACTGGAGCTTTTTTGGTTATAATCATTTGTAGGTAAGCTAATGTCTGTGATGAGCCGCTGAGGCAGAAAGCTACTTAAAAAATAGATCCTGAATTTAGTTTGGGAGCTCAGTGAGCATTCCTGATGAAAAAGGACAGCTTAAAGATGACCAACTGCTGGAATGAACTTTACTTGCTGTGTCCCATAATATCAGACTTCTTAAGCTCTGGGATATTTTTCCCTTTACGTCTAGCAGATTTTCTTTGATTGTTGAATCATTTCACAAGCCTGGATGCTTCTGGCATAATTTTGAGATTTCCTGCAGGAGGGTTCCTTGCACTTTAATGACAGCAGTTAAATGGGAAAATGCAAATGAGCATGCAGGCTTCCTGCAGGCTGGAAGGGTTAGCCCTAAGGAATCACATATCAGTGCAGCACAGAAATACTAGTGTGTTATCTTTGTGCTTGAATGCTTTCCAGTTCCTGCTGCTCCACGTCACCTCAGGACCTGTGGCTGCCTCAAGTGACAGCAAACTATATAGATTTCCTTGTGTCAGGCATGGTTCTAGGAACTGGCATCAGAATCTGGGTTATCACCTAAGTCACAGCTGTTGGCAATAGTTGAGGAGCTGTATTATGATTTGAAAGGGCTGTGGTGAAGGGATTTTTCTTATTCTAGGCATATCTTTGTCTACATGGCATCTTTCTGAAAAAAAAAAAAAAGCTCTTTAGATGCTGGAGATTTACAGAAAGGCAGAAAAACATAACTTTCATGGTGCCAGGTAGAGTAGGGGATAGAGTCAAGTTGTGCTACACAAAAGAGACAAGAATGACTTACAGAACTGTCCTTTTGCAGGCATTTTGCATGTCTCTCCTCTAAATACATGTGCCCGGGCGTGCCAGCTGTGATGAGCACCTTACTTGCCAATATCAATGCTTATTATGCGCACACAACTGCCTCCACAAACGTGTCTGCTTCGGACCGCTTCGCAGCCTCCAATTTTGGGGTATGTTTGCATGTTTGGTGATGTTACAATTGGATTTCTCTAATTTGCCTACGGTGCTTCTGCCTTTCAATAAATAACTTGCTTTGTTTAAGGAAAATTGAAGCTGTGGAGCTCTTCTAGGCTATATAAAGACGACACGTTTATTGTCGTCACCATCACACATTTTAGATATTAATCAGTGTAATGCATTGTGATGTTTATTCTTTGTGTTCAAATTGCACTGGAGCACAGATGGTATGGAAATGAGCAAATAATATTAAATTCTGTGCGGAGATGCTGTTGATAAAATATATGGTGCAATCTGATTGTTTCAGAACTTTGTTTTTAAAAACAGCAACTGCTTTAAGAAAAAAAATCCACCTCTATCCCCCTAATGATTCAAATGTTTTTTCATATAATGTGTGGTGGAGCTGAGTGTGCTGGAAAAAATATTTGGAAAACTTGTGCTTCCCATCAGATCGAGAACATATAGATTGAATGAGGAGGTGTTCAGAAACCAGAATCCACTGGAGAGATCTGACCTTGAGAAGATACAGAGAAGACTGTAATACTTGTCACGAAACTAATAGATAAGATTTTGGAGCTGTGTCATTGCTCTGAATTAGATCCTTTTCTGCCTGCTCCTTTACTTACCTCTGAATAAATATTTTTTCTTAAATATAAGTTTGGTGAAAATTGCAGACTAGAAATAAGAGGGTTTTTTGTTCTGCCTCTGCTTCAGAGTAAAAATAGCATATTTTTCTGGCACTTCTAATGTTACATAGACTTCAGAAATAATTGCAGTGTAAGAGTAAATCCAAGATTCAAAAGAAAATACTGTTTGCACAATACAGTGCATCCATATTGCTTCTTCCCGCTGTCCTGAGATCTGAGACTAATTCCCTGATACCCTGCTGCTTACTGTGAACATTGATTGGACAGTGATGATATGTGATGTTTATTGGTGTTTTCTGCTCCACAGAAAGAACGATTTGTGAAGCTTCTGGACCAGCTCCATAATTCACTTCGGATTGATCTGTCAATGTACAGGGTGAGTGAGAATAAACAGAATCCTTTCAGACATTCTGATGGGCAGAGGGGAAGCACACTATTTGGCTTTATCTTAAAATTCTAACCATTTGAGTAGTTTGTGTTTTACGGAATTATCATGAAAAGCTTGTTGCTCAAATATGCCTTTTTGTTTTCTTTATGGATAGAACTTAAACCATGTTTCTTTCTTCTGTTATAATTTCCTCAAGACATCTGAAATAATATAAGAATTGTAAGGTGTGCTCATCTCTGATACTCTCCCTGAGATACAGGTTGAATTGGATTAATTGATTTTAATTATTCTTGTCGGATACGTCAGGTGTCCTCTACAAATTGAAAATAGACTTGTTCTCCCCTGGTAAGACAAAAATCTTGTAGAGGAACTGCAACCATGTTGTCACTCAGTTTATGTCTGGCAAACTCAAATCACTGTCCCTGACTCTGGGTCTACGAGATATGCTCTCAGGCTGAGATCCTCCTCACTTCAGCATATTGGGAAGAAATGAGTTTCAAGTGCTGGAATCAGTCCATCAGGATTCTTAAACCCACTAGTTTCTTTCTTTGCTACATAGTCTTAACATGTAACTTGCCTTTTTTTTTTTTTTAATTCCTGGATATATTATTTTTATTAATGACTAATTCATGAAAAAGTTAAAAATGGTGTCAAAATAAAATGTGATCTTTGATTTTATTAATTTATCTAAAAGTAGGTCCTTTTCTGGTGAGTGCATTTATCTGAAACACAGTAAAGCATACAGAGGAGGGAAACATGAGCAGACTCAGAGAAGTCCATTAGGAAGATGAACAAAAGGGAAAAGGGCAAGGTACAAAAGAAGATAAAAGGAATGTTGTGCAAAAAGCTATTATAAAGCTACATTAGTAGTAAGAGATGGTCTAAAGAGAACTCTGCTGCACTGAGTAGCGGGAGGAAAATTATCAATACATGGCAATAGGAAGCCATAGTGGTGATGCCATTTTTGATTGCTTCATCTTCAGTGAAAGCTGCTTTCTGGTGGCAAATGCAATTAGACCTTGAACAAGATCTTACATAAGGGACCAGGAGAGATTTGTGTAGTTTAAATAATTTAGATGTTAATCTAATTAGTAGTATGTTTCAAGAAATGGCTGAAGCAATTTTGGAGCTCTTAGTAATTATTTTAAGACCCCTGAAGGGCAGGTTAAGTTCTGGAAAAAAAAGGTGTTGGTTTCTGGCTTTCAAGAGAGAAGATGGCAATTTACAAATTCAATTACTTAGATTAAGCCTTCCTCCTCCCCTAATTTAACTAAGCTATTTGTCAGCACTTAAAACAATGAATTAGTGTGGATTTGTCAAAAAGAAAATGTGAAACCAATATGTGTTCCTTCCAGGGCAGGGTGGCAGACACAGAAAGATGGGGTTCTTTCAAAAGTAGCTCCCAGTCATGCTCTGAATAATTATTTTGAGAAATGTTTTCTGAGCAAATACTTTTGTATGCATGCCAGTTCTTTTTGTTGGTTGGTTGCTAGCTAATGAAAGCATAGAGGAGGTTGAATTTCAATATAGGTATTATCTTTTCCTGATATTATTATTCCCGATCAAGAACATCCATTCAGTCCTTGAGACTCATCCAATGGTTTGTTTTTAAATCTTGACCCAGTCTTTGATTGTGGTAAATACCCTGAATGCAAGAGAGTCCATGTGTGGGCAACTGAATTTTAAAAAGAGTTTTCAAGGAACAAGCATCTACAAATGACTGTGAAGAACATTAAATTGCAATGGTTAGCTGAACCGCAGCAATGTTCGATAGCATATTTTTCTTTAAAGTGCTGAGTAATAAATGAAAGCATGCTCCTCTCTGCCCCATTTTTGAATGTGCAAATGTAAGAGACTATCTGAGTGGGGGTTGCGCTTTTCCTACTTACTCGCAGAAAAACCAGTCTCATCAGCAGAACATGCTGAAGAACATGAATGCTGTTAAAGGTCACAGGAAGGAACGAGTGGGAATGTAGGAAAGTGCCTGTTGTCAAAAAGGGAACAATCTCTTGCAAGAAGCAAAGCTTGCTGCACTCAATATATGCATTTGCATATAGAGATAGAGATATATGTATAAGCACACATATGTATCATATCTGGAAGGGACAATGAGACTTTTTAGTTCAGTGGAATCCAGAGAGTGGAAGAGGAAGGTATGTCTATGGAGAGCAGGGTGGTGGGCAGACTATGTAAAATAAATGCATTAGAGCAAAGGATGCACTGCTTATCTTGGCAAATGGGGTCTTAAAGGAGGCTGAGCTGTTATCATGACTTTTTACAGGGAACAGTGGTCTCTAACATCCACATCTAGTGGTCTCTCAGAACAGAAGTCAAGAAACAAGTAGAAGGGAAAGGACAGGCACAAGCAACCTCAGGCTGGAGACCAGGATGCCGGTGGTGAGGCTGTTCCCTCCCCATCTGCTCCTTCTGCAGGCAAGGAGAGGTCTCCTGCCACCCATGGCTGTCTGTCTCTTGGCATCCACAAACTTTGCATTCATAGGAGAAGCTGTTTAATTAAGCAAACGGATAAACTCCTGCAGCAAAAAGGCTTTATTTATTGAGCATTGTTTTGACTGGTACTTCTTGAGCAGGAAATGTTTCCAAGACACTTTCCTTATTTAGCACATACTTGAAGCTTTGCATGGATCCGACTGTGCTTTCCAACACGATTTCCCTTTTTTTGTCGACAGAACAACTTCCCAGCCAGCAGCCGTGAACGGCTGCAGGATCTGAAGTCTACAGTGGATTTGCTGACCAGCATCACTTTTTTCAGGATGAAGGTAGTGTTACGGGTGGGGATGGGAATGGGGACTCTGCCATTTTTGCCACAGGAGCTGGTTTCCCATTTTCAAACCATTGTTTCATGTTATTGTGCTTTATACACTTAGGGAAAATGGAAATCATCTGATGCCCATGTAATAAGCATCTGCATTTTTTCTCTGGTTCACTGTATTTTGTGTCATGAAGAAGAAAACTGTTTTTTCACAGGGGTTCTTCAGTCATAAATACGGCACACAAAAAAAAAAAAAAAAGAAAAAAGAAAACGGTCTGGTTTTAGGAAGATAATTGAATTTTGTTAATAACATGAAGAAGTTCTTTGTATAAACTGTCCACAACATTTTTTAGTCACAACCATCTCTTCACTGTTTTTTATCTAGTAAATATTTTAAAATTTATTTCTTAGAGGGTAAGATACTGAAATGGGGTCGTATCTCTCAGTAGATATCCAAGAGATCTCTACTCTTCTCTATTATGTATGCTAATGTGCTGGTTCTGTAGTTAAGTTTAGTGGTCTAACAATGTGTATTGAGATTATTTTTAATTCCTGATTTTTTTCCTAAGCTTTTTTAAAAAATACTGTTGTAGGCTAGTAAACGTCACTTAATAATTTTTATCTTATCAAAACCAAAGCAAGTCTTCAATTTGACCTATTTGAGGAAGTGCTTAAAATTGCACTCTTAGGCCCCAGGGTAAGCAGTGTTTTAGAACGTTATTTTTAAAGTGTTCATTAAGATAGTATGTCAATGTTGAATACTTTACGGAAAGACTCCAAAAAGTTTTGAGGTAGTGACAATATCAAGATTGCCTTGAATTATAGTTTTATTTGCAGGGTGATGGGTGTGTATCTTTTCAGTTTAAAGTTAACCCCACAGTGTTTTTCCAAAGCAACATAACAATGAAATAATAAAATGAGCTGTTATTTACAAGAGGAGAAAGTGAATCAGTTGGCATGTCCTTAAGGACTCTGGTGCTTTAAAATTCAGTAAAGCTTGTGAAGAAAGATTTAGTTAAAGGAAGTTATTGTATTTAGAGGCACGCGAGTGCTTGGTCTTCAGCAAGACTTTCCAGATAAGATGTAATGTGCTTCACTAGACTACTGCACATTCTTCCAGTGTTTGGAAAGATTGCTCACTGGCTTCATAGCAACATCCTACAAATTTAGCAGAAAATGTATGTGCATTGCTCAAATTATACATGCATCAGGCCACATGATTTGTTTATTCTGAAGAATCTTAATTGGCACTTCAAAATCTCTTTTATGCTCCAGATGGTCCCACAGGATCATAAGTGTTGTCACTGCTGTTTTATTCCTGGGAAGAGTGACCCATTCAGGATTTCACGTCACTGATAGCACAGGTCACTGATATCACAAGTCACTGAAAGCAGAACAACCAAGTCCTGGGTAGTTCCAAAATCTTGGTGACTTGTTCTTTCCCTGTTTGATTTTATGAACAAATGGGGATATTTATGCTTTGCTTGACTGACTCTGTTGTCTCCTTGCCAGGTCCAGGAGCTGCAGAGTCCACCCCGAGCCAGCCAGGTGGTGAAGGACTGTGTAAAAGCCTGCCTCAACTCCACCTATGAGTACATTTTCAACAATTGTCATGAGCTGTACAGTCGCGAGTACCAGACAGATCCCGTGAGTAGCTGATAAATGGGCAGAAATCCAAGTTTCTGATTTTCTTAAGATAATAACAAGAATACTCATTGATACAAAAAGCCAACGCAAACAAAATTATGTGACTTGTTATTTTATGAATGTAGAAAACTTGCAATCAATTAATGAGCACTAATTAGTAAGTGGAGGGTGATAATTGTTTTACAGTAACTAATTACAATTCATTTTGCCAGCCTCAGCTACATTATTTCATAACCAGTTACTTGTGAAGGGAAGGTTTGATGCAGCCTTGAGCGAGCAAAAGCCATGTAGAGCGAATGCAGACTGGTCGAGAAAACTGTCTTTAACATAGATAAACCTCAAGCAGTGAAATTTTATCATCTTTTCTGGCATCTGGTGTCCTGCACTGTGATTAGGAGGTACCTTGAGACACAAACTGTTTTCAAATCCGTGAGAACTCTGCCAGCAACTCTGCAGTGATGCAAAAACGGTGTGTCAATGTGGATATAGTCATCAGCCCAGATGCCTGAAATGCAAGTATTTAGAACAAGCTTAGAGGAAATGATGTCTCAGCAGGTTTCCTGGATGCTTGTGGCACCGTAAATGACAAAATGGGTATTATTTGGGTTTGGGCCATGGGTAAGCACCTTGTTTTGCAATGTTACTGTGTTTTGCATTAGATCCTGTGAGTTGCCAGCATACACTAAGAATTTTAAGCTCTTCAGATGAAAGGATACGCAAGTGATTAGTATTTGGAATTTCTGTGGTGATCTTCATTTGTCAGCTTTTTATTTCCTCTTTAAATTTATACTGGTTTTCCTACCACTTCCTTCCTAGAACAAAAATCAGGACCTTCCTCCTGAGGAACAGGGCCCCAGCATCAGGAACCTGGATTTCTGGCCCAAGCTCATCACTTTAATAGTTTCCATCATAGAAGAGGACAAGAATTCTTATACCCCAGTCCTGAATCAGTAAGAATCTTCCATGTCCTGTACAGCTAATGCTCGTCTCTGTGTCCTCTGCTTTATTTGTTAAACTGCTTTCTATCTCTTCTGTCACTTGTGTATTTATAGAAGTACTTATCTTGTCTGTCTGTCTTTCTGTCTTATCTGTCTCTGTCTATATAAATAACTCTTTTTGATTGGGATGGAAGAGTTTCAAAAGGTTCAGTTACGATGGCGTTCGAGCACAAACACCCTGATTATTACAATCCTGAACTCAGGGAGGCACCTGAAAACGGGGTGAGAGTTCTTTTGGTTTTTTCTGATGTTGAGCAGTTCTGGGATGCACATTAATGCACACAGTGGTGTCATGGTGACAGTACTTTGCACTGTGATTGAGGAACGTGGTGTTCAGTGCAGCAGTAGGAGAGTGATTGGGAGGGGTTGGCACAGCATTGGAAAGGAACATGAAACCGTTCTGTCTAACCCATGGATACTCCTCCAGCAGTGGCAGGAGAGAGGGAGATATCTGTATTATACACAGAGAGTTGGATTGTGCCCTAGTGATCATTGATTTAACATGGCAGGGACACATGAACATTGCTCACCTGTCAGCTTAGTAACCTTAGGGAAAAAAAAGGGGGGAAAAAAGATGGACAAGAAAGGGGAAAAAGTTGCGAAAGCATTGAGATCATGTTCCCAGAATTATTGTATGCATCTTTTCTAGGAGATACATCCAGGGCCTGGCTTTTTGAGTTAAAAAACAGTCTCAACAGCAGTGTTGTTTTATCTATACCACAGCAGGTTATTTAATCTATACCACAAAGTCCAATCTGTGATCTCCAGTTTCCACCTGGTCATTTATCTAGGGTGAAGGAAGCATCTGTAACATTGAGCTTTTCACCTTCTAGTTTAGCTCAGAGCTAAACAAAGAGCCCTTTGCTCTGATGCATGCCAAAGCCTTTCCCAAATGTGCCCTCAGGTTTCCTCAGGAGCTTGCTGTTGGGAAGATCAGCGCGGAGGTGATGTGGAGTCTTTTTGCCCAGGATATGAAATATGCCATGGAAGGTAAGAGAATTCCTCACTGCTGCCAGCTGACTTGCTGCTGACCTCTTGTTCTCTATTAATTTGGTGCAAATGAGGCTTAAGCACATTAGTAGCACCACTGTTTGGAGCAGGGACTTCTACTGGTTTGTTTGTGGACAGCTTATTGGTTGAGAATTGAGGCTGAGATCTGCCTGAGCTCTACACCTGTGTGTTAGGCTGTGTTGCAAGCTATTTATTGTCATTCCAGCTGATTTGAAATCAGAATTTCACTTTGGCCTGTGGTTCTGATAGCTTAGATGAACAGCCACTTCTTTCTGCTATGTACAATGGTAGAAAGGGTTGGAGAAGAAGGTGGATCCTGGGTTGTGCCATGGCTGTAGTTCCCTGGATGATAAAGTGTAAACTCTCTAAGCCATCAGCAGAAATGTGCTGCTAGAACAAATCCTGCTGCAGACATCTTTGTTTTGAATGAATCTTTGCCTAATTCTGTCAGATTCTCACAAACAGCACAATTTTTCCTTTGCTAGGAGTGAGATAGTCATGCAGAGCCCGACAAACTCTCAGAAAGGACTTCTACCGCAATACTTTTCTGATGGCTTAATACAGTTTTTGAACTCGATTTTAGTACTATAAATTAATTTGCACAGTGTAATCAGCTTCTTACAAGATTCAGAGAGTATACAGCTCCTACCAGCTCTGCAGCCCTGGTAGCAGTTGTTTTCTCAGTATTTTGCAAGGTCAGGCTTTATCAGCATCTGTAAGATGATATTGTGATAAAACAGAACTTCCGGTGCTACCTATGGCAGGCAAACTGTATTCATAGTCCAAACCAAGCCAAGTTACTGCTTTTTGTCACTCACAATATCATGCCCAATCCTTTTGCCCCACCCCGTTTCATCTAAGCTTACTTATAAAAGTGACAGCCTATTAGGCTCTTAATTCAGACTGCTAGAAGCAAAAAACCTGCTGCCAGCCAAGAGTCTTTCCTGTGTTTTGTTCTTTGGGAACAGTCTGGGGTTGCTGTGTAAGTGAAGAAGATTGACTCAATTTCTTAGTCTTTGTCTGCACAACAGTGGTAGAGACTGTGCTGTGGAGAGGGACACCCTTTTCCAGCTATAGGCTTGAATTCAGCAGGCTGCAGGTCTGGATGAAACGTTCTTACATCATATAAGCTTGTAACTGGCAGCGCTTTTGTCTTGTGAGGTCATCTTGGTGTGAGAACAGACACTGGGGAAAACAACTAACACCTGCTGTGTAGAAGATTCTTTTCTATAGCGACTGTCACTACTTGCTCATGTGTTAGAGATAAGGCAACTGCGATAACTACACGTTCACTTTCCCTAGAAGCTGTTTGCTTCTGTAACTATTTTGGATCCTCTTTCCATTTTGTCCTTATTTACTCCAGTGCACTCACCCTTGGGAATTTATAATGCAGTTCAAAATGCTGTATCTTCCTCCTTTCCCAGCAGCTGTGAGAATTGGATCTAGTTGCTGACTTTCCTAAGTTTCCCTTTCCCTGTTGCATCTGAAATGCAGCTTCAAATAGGTTACTGATTGTGAGTGTGAATTTTTCTGTCAAAGGGGACGTGACTTTGATTTATTTTTTTATCTCTTTTGCATGGCTGTGCTTGGGCCAGTGCCCAAGTTAACTTTGCCTCACAGGTTTTCTCTATTTGCATCTCATACTGTGTCCTCTTTGGCTGTGTCCTCCCTGGTGAATATGGGCTTGATTTAGCTTTTCCGGACATCCTTCTGGTCACCTGTAAGCTTCTTAAGACAAGGATTGGTATAATGTTTCCGTCCTGTGAGTTCATAGCAAATAGTAGCTGAAAGATCCTCTCTCTTGTGGTGAGTTACCAGGGCTGGATACCAGGGGCCCACCAAAGCTGCTCTATCACTCCTGTTTCGCAGCTGGATGGGGGGGGGTAGAAAATGTAAAGAAAGGCTTGTGGGTTGAGATAAGGACAAGGAGATCACTTAGCAATTGCCATCATGGGCAAAACAGGCTTGACTTGGGGAAACTAATTTGATTTATTACCAATCAAATCAAAGTAGGGTCATGAAAAAAAAAAAACTAAATCTTTAAACGCCTTCTTCCCAGACACAACTTCACTCCCAATTTTCTCTACCACCTCCTGCTGAACAGCACAGGGGGACAGGGAGTGGGGGTTGCATTCAGTTCATCACATGTTGTCTCTGATGTTCCTTCCTCCTCAGGGGGAGGACTCCTCACACTCTTCCACTGCTCCAGTGTGCGGTCCCTTCCACAGGAGTCAGTTCTTCATTAACTTCTCCAACATGAGACCTTCCCATGGGCTGTGGTTCTTCACAAACTGCTCCATCATGGGTCTCTTCCATGGAGTATAGTCCTTCAGGAACAGACTGCTCCAGCCTGGGTCCCCCACATGATCACAGGTCCTGACAGAAAATCTGCTCCAGCCTGTGCTTCCCAGAGAGTCACTGCCTCCTTCGGGCATCCACCTCCAATGTGAGGTCCTCCACAGGCTGCAGATGGGTATGTGGACCTCCATGAGCTGCAGGAGAACAGCCTGCCTCACCATGGTCTTCACCATGGCCTGCAGGGGAATCTTTACTCTGGTGTCCCCTTCTCTGGAGATCTTCAAGACTCACCTGGATGCAGTCCTGAAAAATGTGCCCTGGGCATTCCTGCTTTAGCAGGAGAGTTGGACTAGATGATCTCTAGAGGTCCCTTCCAACTCTGACAATTCTGTGATTCTGTGCCTGGAGCACCTTCTGTCCTTTCTTCTTCACTGACCTCGGTGTCTGCAAAATTGGTTCTTTCACATATTTTCACTGCTCTCTCCAGCTGCTGCTCTGCAGCAATTTTTCTCCCCTTCTTAAGTATGTTATTACAGAGGTGCTACCACTGTCGCTGATGGGCTCAGCCTTGACCAGGAGTGGGTCCATCTTGGAGCCAGCTGGTGTTGGCTTTATCAGATACAGGGGAAGCTTCTTGAATCTTCACACAGAAGCTACCTCTGTAGTCCCCCTGCTATCAAAACATTGCCACTCAAACCTAATACACCTCTTCATAGTATTTCTTCATGATAAAGTTGACAGAAAGGCAGCTGATGGGACCAGGAGGTTTTGAACAAAAGCTGCAAAGCTGCATGGTACATGTATTTGTACTCTAGCAGTGCAAGTGCTGCAGGAGGATTAAACCATGATAAAGTCTGTGTTGGGGAGTGTCTCTTCCAAATATATATTAAAGAAAACCTTAGGGTGCAAAATTCTATTTGAGGCAAGTGTGATTCCTCACTTCTTTGCTCTCCAGAGACTTATGAAGATAACCATTGTAACAAGCTCTTCAGTTACAGGCCGTAATACATGTATTTTAAATACAGGTCATTGGACTTGCTCACTGCATTTTTGTTTAAATGAGGAGAAAAAGGGTGTTAAACAGATTAAGTGATGTGAAAGATGATGATTAGATTTGCTGTTCTTGGCTCTGTCACTTCTGAATTTGAGTTTCTAATTTCTCTGCAAGTGTAACTAAACCAAGAGTTTCATACTGCTGCCTTTGCTGGTTTGTAGAGTACTCCTTGGGTACATTTCTGGTGTTCTCAAAGGTCTGTATGCATCAGGATCAATACAATTTAATCTATTTTCTGGACATATGTGCACATAAAGCCGGAGTATAATACTTGCTCCTAACTTTCTTTGTGGCATTTCCCTTTATGTTCTGTTCCTAAGTTCTGGATAACATGAGCTCGTTCACCTCACCAAGTGGTAAGTTCACGCTCCTTAGTAGAGTTTGTAGGCAAAAACTTTCATCTGCTACCTGTAGTTTTAGCACTTTGGATGTAGTTGCTAATACTAGCTCTAGTGTCCTTTAGTTTTATGCCAGTGATGAGCAGGTCTGCAAAGAAGATGTGGAAGACCATACTGCTGCAGCAGAAATGGAGGTTATGTGCTGCTTGGGAGACTCCTGTTCTGACTAGTTACTCCAGCTGCTTTGTTTTGGTGGTACCCAATACCCTGAGGAGTTCTGGGTGCGGGCCTCTTTGCTGGGTCCCAGCCATTAATTTGTAGATAACATCTGATGGTAAAGAGCTGGTGAGGTGGGAGCTCTGGTTCCTGTGTGGCTCTGTACCTTCCTTCCTGGCTGGAATGATGATTGAGGGTTTCTAGCCCTTTTACTCACTCAGGGTGAAAATTTTCTTCTAGTTTAAAGGCCATATAATGTCTTTGGTGTAGAAAGAACACTGGCCTGGGTGAAACTGCCCCTTTCCCTCCTTGAAGCCAGCCTGATGCTTCCACATTGCTCTCCGGTGGGAAAGAGAGTTGGTAGATTCAGGTGGGAGATGGCTTCTCTGAGTTGGAGCATGGTACCTGGCTGCACGAATTGTTTTCCTTTTTCCCCATGGGTGGCAGCTAACCTTGTCTCTTCCAGGGACATTAATCTCCATGTGTAGCCTGTTCAGGGCAATGTATAAATACTAATTTAAACCTTGAATAAAGTGTTTTGGGGCTTCAGAACCAGAAGTCTTGCTAGCCTGTGGATGCTCCAGCACCTGACCTTTGGGAATCTTCAAAAAAGCTAGATTGCTAGTGTGTAAAATGTTCAAGTCATGAAAATGAAACACCTGTTTTTGATTTCAAGTATGTTTAGCAACTGGTAACAGTAGTCATGGCAGAGTTGTGTTTCACTGCTGGAAAGTAAGTGTATCTATCCTGCTTGTTTTGTTTTTTCTCTCCCCCAAAGCAGTGACAGCTCAGGGTATCATCAAGAGCAGACCTGTCCCTTGCCTCCTCACTGGCGAAGGCCCTCCAGGATGAGGCACTGAGAAAGATCCCTTGTTTTCCCATCAACCCCAAGAGTAAATCAGATCACATAGACATGTTGCATGGCCCAGACTTAGCTGGTGAGATGATGCTACTCTGGGGTCACTGTAGCATAGAGGATGATTTTTCCAAGTCATACAGTTAGCTCCACCTCTGGGACACTGGCCAGTGGTCAGCAGCTGGATAACCTCCTTGTGAACTCACTGGTAATGGGAGTCACCAGTCTTCTTGCTGTCCTCTGTGAAAACTGTGTGACCCAGAAAGCAGCAGCTCTTCAAGCAAAGAGGGCTTTTGCTCTTCCTTTACTAGAAAGACAGTAATAGAAAATCAATGTCATCCTTGATAGCAATGGTTCATCTTATTTTGGATGCATCAGCATTAGAAGAGTTGGAAATTGGAAACATCGCTAACAGGAAGAGAGACTGAGTCGACTTGGTGGGCAAGATTGAAATAAATCATTCTGCCACAGTCTCATTTCTAATAAGGGGCAGGTGATCAGATGCCCTCACAGATGCCAGCTGTCCAAAGTGTTAACATTCCAACAGCCTCAGCACCTATTAGACTTTCGTTGCAGATATTCAGCCTTATTTACTAGAAATTAACCCATGGAAAGTAGGCTGATGATCAAGAAAAAAAAAATCGTTGGGTTAAAGATGTGGTGGAAGTGCTATTCTCTGCCTGAAAAATAGAACTGGGCATGACACTAGACAGTGTGCTGCTAGGAAGCAGTTCCCTATTAATGCCTTAATAATATGGCCTCGGTGACCCTAAAAGCTCATCTCCAGAGGAGACTGTTTGCAGATGAAATCTGCTGAGGAAATGTGAGAGACTTAAAGAACTCTGCAGTCTTTTCAGGATAAAACACAGCAGTTTCTTCAAAATATCTGTGCACTCTTCCACTGTTGCTGATGCTAAGCTCTTTAAGAGCCAGCAGGTCATAAAGCAGAATAAGAATGTGCTGTGACTGATGGCTCCCATGCTCTTTGCTTTGCTTTTTCTAAAGTGGGGGTTCAAAGCATACATACCCCTGGCTGATGTGTTTCTGTGTCACCTTCAAGTGCCCTTAAACATTTCCCCTTTACAAAGAAAGCAGCTGATGGAAATGGTGCAGGGTCCGTTGACCAGGGAAAGCAGATGGTACGAGCTGTTGGGGATAAGGGGGGTTTGGGAGGATTTGTTTGCTTTCTTGGTCCTCCATCATGTTTGAGGAGTTCACTTTTATCTTTTCTCTGTCACAAGCCCCACCTCTCTTTCGCATACGTAAAGTTCTCTTTTATGGTGGTAAGACCTCTCTTTCTTTCTTTTACTTTCCTGTAGTTTTATCCCCTTGGTGTCAAGCCTCTCCTTTATTGCTTAGGTGGCTAGGTAGTCCTAGTAGCAGCCCTTGGTCTTAGGCTTCTGTGGCTGCTTTGTGTCTTCCTTGTCTGCAACACAGTAGTGTTTTTTCCTAAAAAAAAAAAAAAAAAAAAAATCAGGAAAAGCTTGAACTACCTGCTTTTAGTGCACTGCTTACTTTTGAGGCAATAGCTCTGGTTTGAGTCCTTTTCACCTCCAAGTCAGACCTTCCCTCTGCAGAAACGTGGCTTTCTCCATGTGGGAGCAGCACCTGGGTGGCAGCGCATATCAAAGTTAATGAAATTAAAATAGTCCTTTGATTTCCTCACTCTCGCAGGGAGCTAAGCAGGCATGGTTATTGCTCTCTTTGTTGCCAGTTTTAGATCTGCAGAGAGGGTTTTGCATTTTCTTCTGCAGTTGTTCTTGAGGGAGGTCAGCAGTTTAGACACTGAGTATACACATACTTCCTTAGTCCTCAAGAAAAATACTAGATTTATTAATGTAAAACAGGAATGGACTTCCCTTGGCTCCAATACAGGCAAATTTGCCGTGCAGAGTAATGGATCACAGTACATGTGAAACAGTAGCACATGTAATTTGTCCACTGAACCATCATCCCTGGAGACTATGTTTCTGAGATACTGGACATTTTAATTTCTTTAAAACAAAGGTTGTGTTGTTTGTTGAGTTATTTTAATTGTATCTCTGAGGATCTGTTACATGTGAACTAGGAAGAAATCTGTATTACACTGTTACAGAGTTTTGCAAAAAACTCACTGGAGTGTTCCCCTGCTTGGGAGTTGACAAGGCTTATGGAACAATTGTGTGTAAAAAGTTCTTTGTTTTTTTATTTTCAGCTGGATGATTCATAATTTATTTGGCCTTTTTTCTTGTGCATGTTTTTGAAGCTTCAAGAGAGATGTGGAAGTTTCTTAATGTTTTGAAATAGCTGCAAGAACTCATATTTACACGGAAATAGATGATGATATTGTAAGATAAGCTTGTCTGTCAGGTAACTGATTAGAAAGCTGGGGCCATTCTACATCATTAGGACGTATCTTCTGCTAATGAACATCTGTAGCCTGTATTGCTCGTATGTATGTGAATCTACCCAGTTAGTGGATACTTGTCCCCCAGATTAAAGCCATTCAAAGGAAGCAAACACTTCCACTCTACACATCAGCAGTAATGCCCTTTGAAAGTTACATCAATAATGAGGTTAACACATAAAAGGTAGGAAGACAAGCCTGAGGTCAAATTTTGGGGAAAAAACCCACGTGAGTCTAAACCAAAATGGTTTATGTTTTAGTCTCCTATCTCCCACTGTAGTTATGGACTAGCAGCTTGCTGTGGTGCTGGAGTGAACATGGAGAGCCTGACAGAGTGTATTGAAGAAGTCAAAGCTTGGCAGAAGAAAGGGCTGGATATGGACAGGTGGCACAAGGGAGCAGCGGTGCAGAATTGGGCAGCTGCTGTAGTTCAGGATTGCAGTGCGGGCAGACGCCAGCTGCTGAGTCCTCTTAGCATCATGAAAAAGGAGTTCATTTTATACTTTTCAAGGAGGATTTTGAGGAAAAGCAGCGCAGTAGAAGGAGCTGCCTGTGTAAGCCCATGAAGGGTGGCTTGGGAGAAAATGTTGAGGTGCTTTTGGGAGAATTTAACAAGTAGTTTAAAAGCAGGGATAGTGGGCTGATCAGAGGTGCTGAAAGATGGTAGTGTGGATGTAGGCTGTGAAGGGCAGTGAGAGTGAAGACACAGAGTGTATATTTCTTGTGAGACAGAATGGGGAGGGGTAGAGATGATGCCTGCAGAAACGTAACTCTGAGCAGTGTTCAGTGCGTGGGAGGGTCGTGTTGGGGAGGTACGTGCAATATACATGGAAGGAACTGCATTGTCCCCACATAACCTGGGTACAGAAACTTGGTGAAAACTGGCAAGAGGAAGAGGCTCAGCAGCAGGTGGATACCCATGGGTCACTTCAGTGGACTGGGCTCAGGAGGGCAATGCCAATAAGAAAACATTTGCCTTCTGAAGGAGAAGTGTCTTGAATTTCTTCAGGCTGGGGATCAGGGAAGGCTGTGAGTTCCTGTGTAACTCATTTGAACTTGTTTGTGACTCACACTGTCAAACTCTGAAGAACTTGATTCTTTCTACTTTGTCTCTTTAGGGATGTAGTGTAACATGTTGGTATTGCATTTGTTTATACCCAAGAATGAACAGATTTGCTCTCCTTGATTTGTTTCCTGCAAAGATGAAATCTGGACTGTCATATGTTAAGTGGAAAGGCCATAAGAGATTGCTCTATTTTTGTTGCTTTGACAACCAAAAAGTCTTCTACAAATGGTATATTAATTGGAGCTACAGAAATAAACTCTAGAGCCACAATGGTCAGTCACCAAGAAACCCTGCCTGCTGCCAAAATCCTGTGTCATGAAGATTTTGTGGCTCTATAGGAGCTTCAACCTCAAGACCATTGCATACGGTGGACACGCTTCATGAGACCCTTCTGTGCCTGATACAGTGACTGTGGTAAATTCAGACCTAACTGCTTTTTTTTCCTTCCTTACAGAGCATGAGAAACACAGACTGTGTAAAAGTGCAGACTATATGAACTTACACTTCAAAGTGAAGTGGCTGTACAATGAGTATGTTCGTGATCTGCCTGCCTTTAAGGGAAAAGTGCCTGAATATCCAGGGTGAGTGTGTTATGTCTTCTGTAGTAAATCCCCACTATGAATATCCTTGTGTTACCTGTAAGGTAGTCGTTTGTTCTCCTGGGGCTGTCTTCACAATACCATTTCTTCACCCCTGAATTTCTGTGTTTATGTACACGTTTGTCCCCTCCGTGTTCCATGCCACTGTCCCAACACCATGCAATCCCTTGGTATACAGTATCTCCCCAGATCTCAAAAGCTTGAGCATTGGTATAAATGGTCTTTAAGCTACTTTGTGCCTTACAGTGTGGCACACTGTCAATTCTTGGTGAATTGGTCAATTCTTGAATAGCAGAATTCTGGATGTGTGCTTACATTCTTGTGTTAATAGATACAGCTTTATATGTATTACTGTATGCATGCCTGTAAGGGTGTGTATGTATGTCATATATAAAGACACAAAACAGGATTTGTAAGTGAAGTAGTGCTTTGGTTTTTTGTTAAGACCAGGTGGTTTAGATGGAAACATCACATAACTGGTTGCTCTTAAACTCTAAATGATTGTTCCCAACTTTTAGTTAACTTTAAAAGAGCAGCAGTAGATTTCAGACCTGAAGAAGGTTTATGATCCCAAGAAGTTGTCTGAACAACCTGGAGAGAATATTGTAGCTAGAGTCCCATTTTGCCTGGATGAAGGCAAAAGCAGGCATTTTTTCTTTTTTTTTCTGGCCAGTGTTTAACTGGTTTTCAGAGGCTTTCAGTGATGGTTGGTCCAAATCTCTTTCAAGCAGCTTTTTTTCCATGTGCTTCACTGTTACCCCTTCACTGGGTTTTGGGGGCTTAACATACACCCTTTTCTCCCCCTCCAAATCTTGTTTTCATTTGAGCTTGTTACATCATGTCTCACCAGCCTGGGCATGGAGAACAAATTGTTCCTGTTTTACAAGAGTATTATGCTTTTCTAATACTCCTTCCCAGTCTCCTGATGGTTCTCATTTGTTCTCATCTTCCCTTGTGAGGTTTACTCACCTCTCTCCAGCTGGTCTGTGTCCAGACATACAACACCCAGGCTTAAATACCACTGTTTCACCTAGACTTTGCCTTGCATTGTGCTGCTGCTTTTGTACACTGGGATGTTAGGACCCTTTTTTGGGCCGTGTTTTTCTTTTTCCTTCAATGATATACTAGTCATGCTTCCAGTGGCCACAAGCCAACCCCAGGCACTCCCAGTAGAATTTCCTAGCTGTTCTTTCCATACTGTATATGACTGTTCACTGCTGTCTAAATGCAGCACTTTTCACTTAACCCCATCAAGAAAAAAACATCTTGCTTGTTTCTAGTTTGGCATGTTTAACTCTCTTCCCATCCTGCCCTGCCCTCAAGCCCCGTGCTGGCTGGAGGCAGTTGGTGTAATTGCTCGGCTTGGGCTGTGGGCCTTGCTTTACAAATCAGGTCAGTGAGAGGCATTAGCTCAGTGAACAGGGTGCTGGAGTGACAGTCTCAGAAACCCTGTTCTCTTTGCCGTGCCTCTGAGTCAGTGCCGTCTCAGACAAGCCATCAGATATTCTTAATCTCACTTTTTCTCCTGTGTAATCAGGATAATGATGCTCAGTTTTGTTTTGCAGACTTTTCTGCTCTGCTGGGCTTCATGGAAGAGCTTCAGTGCTCCTGTACATTTGCAGCCTCTGGCTTTGTTACTTCGCTCTTGTATTTTAGTACAGTAGTCACACTGTCAGACACAGGTGATGTTTATTTCAACCATAACCTCACCTGTCATGAAATATCCCCTTGGTATCAATTACAGCAATGGGCTCTCATCATTTGATTTACTTCATCACAAGTATTTTCAGTCTTGAACCTTCCTTAAACAAAGGAGTCCGCGCATCAGGTTTGCACATCAGTAAGCTTCTTAGTGAAACAAAATTGCTGCTCTCTAGAGGGCAGCTGAGTTATCTGTCTACTCAACAGACAAAAGGCTATCCACAACTCACTTTTCATGTTGAAACTATGAGGAACCGTGTGCTGATAGCCTTGAGATGCAGCTGAATAAAGTGAAGGCTCAAAAATATTGAAGTTTTTATACTTCCCTTATTTTCTGAAATTCAGCAGCAGTTTCTGAAACTGAAGTAGCGACATAGCTGGGAGTGGATCTTCCAAACTTCCTCTCTTCACTTTTTAGCTGCCAGCTAAAAGCTGTGAAGTGTCAGTTTCCAAAAAGCCCTGGCTTTTTAGATGTGTGAAGAAACGTCCTATATTTCGTTTTAATACTGATGTTAGCATGCAGCCAATACCGTGTCTGTGCTGGAGAATACCTCCTCTCTGGTGGGGGAAAGCTTTCCTTCCTTTGAAATCCTGTCTTATTCTTCTGGCTCACTTCATCAAGCTTAGTATTTATTCTTCTACTCTTCGAAACCCTGCTTGCCTTCTTGCCTTTGCCCCTCCCAAGGCCCACAGGACGTACCCACATACATCAACCCAGCAAATGAACAAGATTAATTCACCTGCAAAGTCTGAGACCACAGGAGCCGGGCTCATGGCCAAGCTGACATTGCAGCCTTTTGTGTGACACTACTGTTTGTGCAGCCAGCAGAGCTAAACTTCCATTTAGTCACAGAGCTCCATTCCCTTTCCCAGCAGGCTGACTCCTGCAAGCACAGAACATCTCTGAAGCAGCACCGCCAGCCTCTGCCTTGTGTGCTGGTGCATGAGTCATTTCAACGTTTGCTTCTAGATCAATAATTGAAGCAGACGAGGAAGAAGCTATTTTGCCATATAGCTACATTTTGAAGCTATTTCTGCATAAAATCTGATTATTTTTATTAGTTGCTGAGCTCAATAATTCTGAATATCATTTTGGATATTTTGCCTTGGTAGACTTCGGAGTCTCCCCTCACTTGCTCAGCAGCCTGAGACCACGTAAGGGATATTTGGCTTAAGATTACTCTAGTTTGTGTTGCAGTTCAAAGCACATTTTGGTCCCAAAGGTGCCTGAGAACTGGAAGTATTTATATTTCCATATTTATATTTTTATCTCTTGAGTTTTCCTGCCAGCTAATAAGTGATGAAGATGAGGTTGGCCTTGCAATGTAGCTACAGAATTTCCTGAGTTGATCCAAGTGGTCACTTTGCACTTAAATGTTCATGCTAAACCTCTTTCTGTAGGTAGTGCATTTTTTTATTTGGGGGTGGGGGAGGGAGGTGTGGTACTTCCTCTCCTTATCTCCAATAGTACCTATTTCCGTACTGCTTTTGTTTATACCGTTTTGTAAGTCAGTAAAACACCTATGCACTTGATTTTGTGTATCAACATCCAATAGCCATAAAATAGGCAATAACTTTTAGTAACAGTGAATGTCCCTTTTTTAATGGATATGGTGCAATAACTAAGAATGAATGATAAGTCAGGAAATAGTTTTACTTCTTAGATTAAAAATTGTGATTTCTGTCACATACAAGTAATTCCCCCTGTTCATGGACCTATGACCTGTGAAGCAATCAACAACTTGCAGCCAGGGAACTGTGGAAAAGGTAGAAGATGTGTAGTTGCTTCCTTGTGGATTGCCTAAGCTATCTTCTAAGGACTGAGCTGTCATTTTAAAATATGCTATTGTAATTAATAAGAAAGTTGTGAAAGCTCAAGAAACTTGCAGCAGGCTCTGAAATATGCTGACTTTTAGGAGCCCAAAGTGCCATTCCAAAGGAATTTTTCCAGAACAGAGGAAGTCCATATGTCTGTGACAACATTTCGGTGCTGCTGTCTGTATTAAATAGAGCTGCATAGACAGGTTGCTGTTGGCATTTAACACTGTGTCAGTTACAATTTCCAATATTAGCATTGATGTGCTTTGTATTTCAAAGTGTAGAGATTATTTAAGGCTATCTAGTATGCTCTGTCTGTGAATTTGCTCTTGATCTCCCTCTCATGTCTGGCACATGCTTTCATGTTCTTTGCAAACCGAGCCCATAATTAGCACAATCTCTATGAACACAGCTGCCTGTTTAGAGGAGGCTTTACTCTGTGAAGCTCGCATCATTTTTGTATGGACTGAAATCACACATGGACAATTTTCCCCCCTTATTTGTGAATGCTGTTTAGTAATATTTGAAATTCAGATTCAGTTCAGTTGCAGTGTGTTGGCACTTGCACACAACAAATCCTAGACGGACATTTAAATAAAGCTGTAAGTGCATGGTCTTGCTTAAACACAGACACCCCTTCCCCCCCACACACTGTTGTACTACGTGCTTATATCTCACAGAGCAGAGAAAACAGCAATGACCAGCTGTAAGGTCCCACCACTGAAGCTATTTCTCACCTTGCCTATTTGTCCAGGGTAGGTTTTTGTAGAAGGCCCTTGTTCAGTGCAGGAGACAGTTCTAGACACTGCCTCTTGTGAGGCATGACCCCGAGATACAACAGTGGTTGTTGCAGCAGCTTCTTGGATTTCACTGTACCATTTATCTCATCCTCCTAAATGAAGAGAAGGAACAGAGACAAGCTTTGCTGTCCTGCTTCTGGGACCTGACTGGTTTGGAGACTTGACCCTGCTCCAAGGCTGGTGGTCCAACTCTTAACATAAACTAAGTTTGTGGTCCTTTAAAAGAAAACAATGAAGAGCTGCTTAAAGGGCTGGCCTCCTGCAAGCCCTAGCAGATGTGCAGTGCTATCATCAGAAGTTAATCTTATTCACATCTTCATAGTGGGATCAGCAGCCTGTACAAAAAGAGAAGGCTTGGGCAAAGGGGATTAACATGGAAAAACTAATAGCCTTGATTCTCCCTCCTGGGACTCCAGAAATATGTCTGTTTGTATAGATAAAGTGACTGAAGGGCCCTAGAAATCAGGCATTTATTTTCCTCCCTTTATACTCATTTGCAGCTCTCACATGAATGAAAGATGGTAGATCCAAATGGACAGCAGGACAGTGTGCTGTCTCTCTTAGCATGCAGAGATAGTGCTATTGCAGGTCTCCATTCTCCTCTCTGGCACATGGGTGAAAGGGGAAGAAAAGACCAAGTGCTTTGAGATGATACAAAGTTGAATAAAAGTGGTGCTCAAGGGAAAAAGGGGGAGGTTCAAAGACAGAGGAAAGACAGGGGAGAAGGAAAAAAACAGCACAGGACAAACAATCTGTAGGAGCTGGGCTGTGTTCTGCTTGTCCAGTCCAAGTGATGGAACAGCCCTTACTCACTGGTAGCTTGTGTACAGTTGGGAGCATTTTTTGGGAACTTTGGCAGCACACATTTCAGACGTCTAACAGTAACAAGCTTTCACAAGGCTTACTGAAACAGCAGCGCTGTTGGGGTCTTGTTGGGGTGCTCTGTTTCTTGCTGTGACTTACTGTCTTTCCTGTTCCTTGTGCAGGTGGTTTGAGCAGTTTGTGATGCAGTGGCTGGATGAAAATGAAGATGTTTCCTTAGAATTCCTGCATGGTGCTCTGGAGAGAGATAAAAAAGATGGGGTATGTAGGCCACTCTGAGGGAAGGACTTCATGCTACATCCTTCCATGCCCAGAACCACATAACAACACTGTTAATTCAGCTGATATGCAACTGGAGGATGCATCCCTTTTGGCTTGCTAAACAACTGGGAAACTTAATTATTTCAGGACTTTTTTCTACAGGTGACAGAGAGCTTTTTTAATAGCAAGGTGTATATAATTCATTTATGCCTGTTCTGTTCTGATGCTGTTTGTCTGTCAGCCAGTGGCTTGGTGCTCTCTGATCCGTCTGATCAGTCAGAGAAAACTGATCCGTGTTCATGAGAGGTAATTGAAATACAAGGTACTTTGCATGTACTTAGTCATGCAGGGAGAATGTGACCTTAATCCAGTGACAGAGTATACTTAATTTGCTGAGTATTCCTGCTGGAGAGCAAGAGCCTTCCCTTTGTTCAGTGACTATTAGCGCTCTAGTCTGTGATGCTAATGTAAGTATTCTCTTTAATATCTAAATTTTAAGAAAATCTTAAAAAAGCTCTTCACTCTCCTCCTTTCCTTGTCTACTGAGAGGGAAGCCATGCATTTCATGAAGGATCTAAGCATCATGGTACATGTCCTTGTCATGTCATAGCTGGTGAAGGACAGTAAACTTATAAACCAACAGAATTGGCTATTTCGCTCCTTTAGACCTTTTGGAGAACATTTGACTAATTCTGAGGAAGACGCAGGTTTTGTTCTGCCTCCAATATGGCAAGTGGTGGAGACACATGTGAAGTGGGTCAATTTCAGATCTTTCCATTTGAGAATAACTCTTTGTACCTTCTGTTTTAGTTCCAGCAAACATCCGAGCATGCTCTGTTCTCTTGCTCAGTGGTGGACGTCTTCACCCAGCTCAATCAAAGCTTTGAGATCATTAAAAAGCTGGAGTGCCCAGACCCTGTCATTGTTGCTCATTATAACAGGAGGTTTGCTAAGGTAATGTCCTCAACTTCCAGCTGTTTATCTTCCCTCAGTGGGATGCAAAACAGTGTGATGTTGGTTTTCTTTTTATCTCCTGGAGTTCTCCTGCAGTGATAGAGGACAAGTAACAGACACATCTTTTCTTTGCAGACTATTGGGAAAGTGCTGATGCAGTATGCTGACATCCTCTCCAAGAGCTTCCAGTCCTACTGTTCCAAGGAGAAGCTGGTGAGTCGTGCTGTGCTTCTCTTTTGCCCTGGGCAATCACATAATTGTCCTGATGAAACTAAGTTTCTCATATTGCACCTGGCTGTGTTGCTTGAATAAATATTTTCAGTGTTGGTTTTATCATCATTCATACACTTTTGCAGATTGAATTTTGTCTTGGCCACATAATAAAACTAGGTCCTGAAGATGATCTACAGGGCTTGGAGGCTGTCAAGGAGGCCCTTGAAATTAACTTCCTCTCTTCCTGTCTTGGTTGTATGTCACAGAGGTGATTAAAATGAATAAATAAATAAATGGCATAGATTGCTCTGTAGATCTGGTACTTAACAGCACTCTTGGTTTACTGTTGTCTCTGTCTAATTGTCTTGTTGTTTAATCCTGAATTCAGTAAAATCCTGTGCATTAAATAAAACAGGGCTTTACGTTTTTGAATGCTGGGTCTGTCCCATGCTGGTTTTGCTGTACCCCACACCTGTAGTGGGCATGTAACTGCAGAGGGAAGAATCTATTGCTCAGGTGGCCCTTGACTGTTCCTCTCAGACTTGGTCTGGCAGGACCCAGATGTGTCTCTGAATGCAGCTGTGGCCAGAGGTTCCCCTTCTGATTTGGGAACATTCTCAAAGATGCACTGCAACATTAAGAAGCCGAAGGTGACACATCTTGGATTCTTAAAGGGCATGGCAGGAAATGCAGAGAGCTGGGTCTTGTCTCAACTGATTTCTTGTCAGCTCATTCTCCATTTATGAAAAAGCTGACAAGGCAAATAAAACAGCAGAGATCTTGATCTGGAGTGTATGGAACTGGCCATCCCCTTTCAAGCTGGATAAAAAGAAAAGGCTTGTCTATTTTAGGCAATCTATGCTTGCCCTGGTTTGTAGTTCTGATGGTACTTGGGGAAGGGTGTTGAGGCACAAACTGTGCCATTGGTGAAATTGAGTTCCCGTGTGAGCAGTAACAGGCACCTGCTTTTGTCCCTTCAGCCCTGCATCCTGATGAATAACATCCAACAGCTGAGGGTGCAACTGGAGAAGATGTTTGAAGCCATGGGTGGTAAAGAGGTAAGAGCACTAAGAGACTGAGCATTACTCATTCCTACTGCACTGTTACTGGGTTATTTGCATCATATTGATACTTGCAAACTGCAGGCATAAGGAGAGTCCCATAACAGGTGTGAGAGGACAGCCATCCTTGAAGATTTTTCAAGACAATTTATCATAAGATATAGGAACAAATCTTTTGAGACACAGAATACCATAGAGGAGGAAAAAGGAGGATATGTTCTGTGCTCATGTGGGCTGGATGATGGAGATGACTGGTGGTTTCACAGCTCTAAAGACAGATAGGTCTGAGAACTGTTGACATCAAGTCATTTTATGTAGAATATAGAAATGTGGGACAGTACCTTTGGCATTGAATGTCCAATATCTAGTCTATGGCAGACATGCAAGTAAGAGTTATGTACTCATGCTTGGTTAGATGCTCAGTAGTTTTTATTCTTTGTTCTGAGATAGCAATTTTTACAGAAATGGGTTTTTCCGCCCTCAGATCACAATGTCTGTTCTGATATAATCTGTATATCTGTTTTTTTCTCTTTTTTTTTTTTCTTCATTGCTTTTCAAGGTTCGGGAAAATGAAGAAAAGGCAACTGATGCTAATGTTAGGAAAAAATTATTTTCAAAGCCTAAGTGCATTCTGTTTGGTTGTGTTGTGGTAGAACTTGTGCTATGACCTGTATGCCAAGAGGAAAGTCAGCTTTGCTGATGGGCAGCTCAGTTTTTGCCTGTATTGCTGTTTCAAATCTTTCTTGGGTTCAGTGGCAGGATTCTATGAAGTGGCAAAAATCTCAGCAAATAGATTTACCCCACGAGGCAAGGAAAAATGCAGTCATTCTTTCATGTGTGATCTCAACAGTCCTAATTTCTGAGGCCTGTATCAAGAACTGGAATTACATGCTCCCGGCTGTAACAGCGGTGCTAATGCTTGTTTTACAGAAAAAAATAAACTTGTGATGGATTGTTTATGAAGTGGTTTATAAACTTTTAATCCATGTGCACTAAATTTCCCTTGAGGAATTAATTTGCCGCTTTATTCCATACTGGTGGCTATTAAGTAGGATTTCCCTGTATTTCAAATTGAAAATACCACCTGATGGTGTGTTAAATAACGGGAGGAAAAAAAAAGTGTTTATTAAAAGTGTCAGCTACTTTTCCTAGCCTTGACATCTTCTCTACTTTTTGACCTTTAAAACCTTCCTCAAGAGGTATAGGTAAGGTAGTACAGAGGTAATGAATCTGCTATTTCCCCTACACTGTGATATCAAAAGAAAAAAAAAGGGAGAGGAACCCAAACTGTGAGCAATAAAACACACAGGAAGAAACCAGGTAGAAAGCTGGCTTTTCAGAGCGATTTTTTTCTTTTCCCTTCAATTGCTGCTTTTCCACTTCATTAGGCTGCCACTGGTCACCAGAAATAAATTGTGTTGTGTTAGGTGCCTGCGTTATTTGCTGTCCCCAGGCATTTGCTGTTCCCTCTTGGTGACTATGTAGTACTGGCTTCTTGACTTGAAACCTGCCAGGTCCTCTGTTTTGCTAGAGTAAACAAGGTCTTGTCCTAGTTTGAGTAGTCTTTTTTCTGATGTAGATTGAACCTGGCTAGTGAGTAGCAATTGGTGAGACAACAGTTTCGAAAATAGAACATGTAGACAAACATGCTCCTGCAAGGGCATCTCTAGGTTTTATCCTTTCGTTCAGTAAGGGCAGTTCTTACTTTCTCTGAAAGATCTGGTCTATATTCATCTACACATCACGCAGTAGCTTGCAGAAATATAAACCTGACTTCTCTACCCAAAATCGTGTGGAAATAAGAAAGTACCATAGTGATATGTCCTGGTGATTTTGAACTGATCAGCTTTTTGCCTTCTCAAAGATCCTATTGAGAACTAGGTATCAAATAATACATTGTTCTTGTGGCAGGTATGATAGATGTACTGTGTATGAAGCCACAACTTGTGGATTGGTTTTAATCACTCTGTGCTTGTGGCTTCATCTGCTTCATCTGCATTACAGATCCATCTCCATCTACAGCTGGAGCACTGCACAACTCTACTGCACAACTCTGGAAAGCTTTGAAATGCTGCTGCTACCTAGTGCTCTGTGACAGTGTGTCCCAAACATGCTCCTATGGAAATCCATGTCACTTACACCCTTTTGCAGCAAGGGAAATGAAGTGACAAGTCTCACCCATGGTCACTCTGACGTGTAGTAGCATAATGTGGAACAGAAGTCTTTGCCCAGTACTATTTCTTGAGATGGGGCTCCTTGGTAAACAGCTTCCCTTTACTACTTTTTTGTTTGGTTGGGGTTTTTTTCCCTCAAAGGAGGAATGGCACCTCTTCCCCCACTTCTCTTACACTTTTTCCAATTTTAGTACTCGGGAGGAAGGAAACAGGGCAAAAAATTTCCTACCATCTCTGGGTTTAATATGTTGACATCATATGGTCTGTGAAATTAAAGCTCTGCTGCTGTTGTTATTGTTTCTGACTAGTAGAGAGCTCTGTGTGGAGGGATTCTCTTGGGTGGCTTCTGTGGCTTGAGATCTCAAGGCATATAGGTATAGATATACACACATACACGCACACAAAGAAAGAAGTATCTAAAGTGACTTCTAGGATTTATAATCAATACTTTTATTTCCCTTCTGAGATGTGTCGATCTCATGGGATCAAAACAGCTTCAATGTGGCTCAGTAGCATTCTCAGACATTCCTGAAGCATGTTTTGGAAAGGCAATGTTTGTGGAGTGGCAGGTGGCATTAAAAGTGTAATGAATAGTGGAATGGAGGGGTGAGTCCTGGACATGAATACCTTTTGAAGCCTTTGGTTCCTTTGAATGTCTCAGTACACACACAGAATCACACAGAAATTGCAATGGAGATTGCAATTTCACTGTGTGATGAAGAGGGCTGTATAGATTCATTGCTACTGTTCGCCTAAATTTTGCCCTGTTTATTTAATTATTTACATGTTATCTAGTAAAACCTAGTGTGACCTGCATTTTCTACCCATCTCTGCAGACTTCAGATTGCTCTGTGCACAGGCTGTCCCTGATACCACAATAAGCCTTTCTCATTTTGCTTGAGAGATGGCTTTCTGCAGTCCATTATTTTGCTTAGCTTTTAATGAGGTATGAACTCATGACACTGAAATTAAAAGGCGCCGTACTGCATTGCCCACTGCTGAAGCCTAGATGTGCTGTGGAAGCCTAATTTAAAACATTTCTGCACCTTTTTTCACTACACCCCCCCCCCCAAAAGTGAGGCATGCAGAATGAGTATCAGAGACAAGCACTGCCTTGGGAACCCAAAGAATTAGCTGCTGAGTAGGAGCAGATTGTCATCATACAATTTTCATGCCTTTGGTTTCAAGCCAATCTGCACAATTAATGCTTAAGGAAACTCTCCTCTTAACACTTAGCTGTGGTTAGCCTATATTTTAAATCCTAAGTTAGCCTCCTGAATAACAAATTGCAGTACTACTTAGAAATGGCTGAGACTTGATAGCAATGATCTCAAAGGATTTGTGGTATTGACTGATTGCTCCTCTTTAGCATCCCATGTGTCATAGCTAAGACCATCCTAGAGAAGCTGGATTCAGCTTGGATTCAATGGTCTTGAATCCTGTTAGAAAGTGGGGAGATGCATGAAAATTCAGTACAAGCATGACCCTAAAGGGAGATGGGATCTGTTGAGGTCCCTGCCTCACAGTTACCTCTGCAGAGGGGGGAGCTCCCAGGTGCTGGTGTAGGGAGGCAAAACAAAAATCAGCACCGTCAGTCTGGAGCCAGATAAGCTCTATAACTTCTATAAAGCTAAAATAGGACAGCAGGAGAAAATTAACTAGCTGCTGCTTATGTCATATCAGACCTGATTTCACAGGTTCTCTGGCTTAAAGACCTGAATTGTTTAATGTCTTCATCCTTCTAAAAGGCAAGAGCTATGTCTCTCCAGCTACAGGGGAGCTTCCAGTTCTGGTCACTTGTGCTTCACCAGTGTGTGTAGAAGCCACTGGTGAGTTCTACACATCTCTTGGAAAACATGGAATCTCATTACAGATTCTTGGACTCATGGGTTTTGTTTCATCCATGAGAGCAGCAGCAGAACCTAAATTGCAGTTCATAATGCTGTACTCTAGTGGGAGGTGTCCCTGCCCATGGCAGGGGGGTTGGAACTCGATGATCTTTAAAGTCCCTTCCAACTGTAGCCATTCTGTGATTCTATTCTGTAAATACTACCATTCAGATTAGCAGAGAACTTGAAGTTTCAGCCCTGAATGTGCTTGGATGAGACCTCAAGGCCTGGATTCTTTAAGTGGCGAATCTCAAATCTTAGTAGTAAATTAACAGGGCTGTGCTTTCTTCCCTGAAATAGGGTTCCCTCTTCCCTCTTTGTATGCACCTCAGTTCTCTGTATTGCACATTTGGTCTCAAAACACAGAACTGTGGCCGTACCAGCCACTGTTTCTGCTGGGGTTGGAGCATTTGCTCAGAGTTCAGAAGCTGCCTCGCTGTGGGTGCTGTCCCGTGTTTTGCACAGCAAAGTTTTCATTAGCTGCCTTCCTCTGAATCGTTTCCAATACACCCACGGAATGGAGATTGTAAGCCTGCTGAGCTCCAGCTTCCGATAGAAATGGTCTGGACGTGACATATGGCAGTGACCCAGCTGCCTAATGCCTCTTTCTGCATTACTCTAGCAGCCAGATTTATCATGCAGTCCAAGCAGCGTTTCCTGCTATCAGTGGTAGCTGATGTGCTTAGAATTACATTGTCTGAGCAGCAAAGCAAAACGCACTCTGTTTCATTAGAGCGCTGTTATCAGGGCTCCACCATATCAGCGGAGAACAGTTTGCAGTTGTTCCACATGCTGCAGGGACTCTGTAACTGATCTGTAATTTATATATGTGAAACACTGCTATACACCTACTGGCAGCTTCCTAATGGACTTAGATCTTACACTCGGGTAATTCCCCAAAATTTGCTTTCAGGCCAAAATGTACTGATGCCCAAGTATCAATGATCAGTATTGTATTATGTGGACAACTTCTTCCATAGCAGCAGTTGCTCAGAAGACAACAGCCTTTCTAGGATGACAGAGGACTTGGTGGATACTGAACCAAAATTCTTACCACCAGGGCTTTGCTTCCTGAGGGTGAGGCACCTCAAAGTTAAATCTGGGCAGCTGAGTTACTAGTTGTACCCAGTGAGCTGTGAGCTGATATTCTGGAGGAGAGAGAGTTCCTTACCACAGATAATGGAGCTCTTTCCCTTGGCAAAGCACTGCTCCAGCTGTCCCTTCTCGTAGTACAGGGCTAGCAATCAGCTTTTCTTCTGCTCCTTGCTCCTGAGAAGATACGTTAGATATGTTTGCAGTCTTTTTTTTTTTCAATCTGGAAAAGCAGTTAGTTGAAATGTTTTGATGAATCATGAACTGGTCCTACCTCAAATCTACCAGAAACGGCCAAAATCAGAGACTGTTCAATGCCATTAATTGTAGATTGCAAACCAGTCAGCCTGTGACTCGTTGCCCCTTTCCACAGTAGAAGGGAAGGATTAATATAGAGGCAAGACAAACTCCCACAAACAGATGCTGTTTTTGTTTTGTTACCTACAAACTTGGCTAGAATGACTGCTGATTGACATGTTAGCTTCCTTTTGCTGGAAGGAAAAATAATCAGAGCTAGCAATGCCTGAAGTTGTAAGGCTTAAGTGATCATAATTTGATTGGGTTATTTTTTAAATTATTTTTAAAATTCTGATCCAGGAGTTTCATTAGCACAGGTTCAAATGCCTGCTTACATGCCAGGCTTTCCATGCCAGCATACAACAGGAAAATGAACAGATCAGATTCCAAATCCCCTGAGGCTTGGCTTTCTCTGACAAATGCTGAGGAATAGAAAGAGGGCTTCAGCACTACATGTAGAAGTGGGGACTCCTGTGATGTTCAAATCCTACATGGCTGCATGCATGGATATACTGTAAAAAATCTAAACTGATTTTTAACCACTGTACTGGCATCTGGCTCATTACATTTGTAAACAGATACTCTGCCTTAGAGGTAAGGGCAGAAGCTTTGAATGCCAAATAAAAACATTTCTGGAAGATTTTTGTTTTACAAGCAGCTTACCTGCCTGCATACAAAGGGAAATCTGTTCTACAGGTTACTTTTTCAGAGCAACTGATCCCAAAAGCGTTCAACATGTGTTGTTATGTGTACACACAGGTAAGTTGCTCAGAAGTGGCTTGTTCAAAGCTGGAGGGATGACTGCAGCTGGACACAGGGCACAATTGAGTGTAAAAACAGGTGGCTTTTGCTCAGTGGAGCAAACGCTTTCTTACAGCTGTGCCAAGGTGTTAGCAGCATCCAGTAGTGTTTGGGGCATTTTTTTCGGTTTGGATTGTGAAGTCTTCTCTGAACAGTTGCATACAAAAAGCTATTTGGCTCAATGTGAGAATAGAGCTGCTTGTGGTCTATACCTGTAGCTGAGATTATGCTTTCCAAAAGTGATCAGTGCACAATATTTCCTGCCATGGTATTTTGGCCAGACTTTCAAAATAGGTGGGGTGTATTCTTCTGAGAGCAGTGGCTGGGTCAGTTTTCAGTTTGAATACTTGACAGTAGGGTGGAACATGAAATAGCATCTCTCAGGACCATGCATGGAGAAATGCACAAGTAAATAACATCCAGTTTGAAAAGTCCTGTCTCCTTGTAGACTTAGAGGGGTGAAATGACCCATGAGCCCAAGGTAACGCACAGTGCTTGATGATTCTCAGACTGCTTACTCTGTTGGCCACAGGGAGTTTGCGATCACTTTCTTTCTAACTTTGCAAATATTTGGAAAGGGTATCAGAGGATATTGGAGCCTGGGGAGGCCTCCAGGTGCTGTCTGTTGATGATTTCACAGCTTCTGTAACAGCAGCAGGCAGTGGAGGAGAGCATCCTCACTGGCAGAGTCCAGCAGTGATAGTTCACCTGCTTATTAGGAGTAACCTCAACAGTGAAGAGCAGCACTGTGAAGGACAGCAGGCTATCCTCTGGTTTCAAGCTAAGTGCTCTTCTTTCTTCTGCAGTTGGATGCAGAAGCAAGTGACCATCTCAAAGAGCTCCAGGTGAAGCTGAACAATGTTTTGGATGAGCTGAGTGCAGTGTTTGGTAACAGGTGAGTATAACGAGGTCCCTGTCTTTGAAGCATTTCTTTCTTTTGTCTAATCTTACTCAGTCAGGTTAAAAGAAATTCATGTCAACTGCATTATATTTCTCTCTTTGTCAGAAATTCATGGTCTTTCAAATACTGACACCATCTAAAGAAGTTAAAAATGTTTTAAAAGTCTCTCTTTTCTATACTGCTCTGCTTAAAAATGTAACATGGAGATCTCTCAACTGTGAAATGTCTTTGAATTACATAGAGTGTTTTTTTTTTTTTCTGTGAGTAGTGCTTGTCAGTAGCAGAATTGCCTTCTCCTTTATTGCTCAGAAAGCAGTTTCCAGCTTGGTGTTTATGAAGCAACATTCTAGTTTAAATGTTCTGCTCTGAATGTATGAACGGCTGAATGATTTCTGATTGTTAAATGCATATTAGAATAAGAAGGAAACAGGTTTAGAATTTGAGATTAACTTGTTCTAGTGTTGCAGTGAATGGTGTTTTCTAATGTGTCAAGGGGAGGAGCTCTTTAAAGTATTGCTAGAGTAATTGATGACAATTAAGTTTTATTGCATATCATGTTAGCATTTACCTGAGGATAAAAATGTGCTCGCCTTCATAATAATTTTGTAGTGAACCATAAAAAATGTCAATTAAGCAAAATCTAGAAATAGAGGGTTTCCAACTGATCTTCAAAACCAACCACTTCTCATGGTTAACCCCATTCATTTCATGTTGTGCTTTATAACAAGATTAATGCAGGCATGAACTGGAGTATAACTGAAACATAGGCATGGGGAATAAAGCAAATTGTACCAACATGGTCTCCTACAGTCTACAGATTTGCAGTACTTATGACCAAAAAATTATGCTGGGATTTGTGAGCGACTATTTGGATTTCAGCACACAGAGATAAAGTGGGGAGATAAGTGAGGACTACCATTGCCAGTAATGGATGCCATAGCAAGAAATGGAGAGATTCAAACTGTAACTGAATTGAATCGATAAGGTTTGTAATTAGATGGAGGACGAGTGAGAAATCACAATTAGGGGGTGAATTTTGTTGTCTGGAACCTGTCTCCATGGTGTCACTGCTACAAGACAATTAAGGTACAATCTTGACATTTGCAAATATAATTTAAAGAGATTATTCAGTATCAACATACATACCAGGGAGTGTTTTAGAGAGATGTGCCAGCAAGAGATGTAGCCTGTCAGGCAGGTCTCAGATGCTTTGCTCATTCCTTACCAGTAATGGAGAATGAAAAGCAGAGCTGCAGTTTACTCTATAAGCAGCATCTTTTAAAGGATGTAAATGTGGGAGGCAAAACAGACATCCACAATATTCTGTGCAGAGTCTGTACAACATTGCTCCTACAACACTGTCCAAAGCTGACACTGTGGATCTTAACTTTTCTTCATTTGTATGAGATAATTGCACCTGCTGGGAAAGCAGCACACATCCAGAGAGCCTTGCCACTTTTGTGCTGAGGGAGGATTAAGTCTGGACACAGAAGCATTTTCTACTTTAACGGATATCATGGAGAAAAGGGAGCCTCAAAAGGGTTTATACTTCATGCAAGGTTAGCTTTTGTTTTGTTCTTGGAAGCTGTAGGAGTGAAGGAGGGAATTCCTGTGGGATTTGCTGCAGTGAAAGACAGGATTGAAGCAAGCAAGAGGGACTGTGCAGCTAGAGGTGGCAGTTCAGGAGAGGAGAAAGGCAGTGGGGTGGAGAAGGAAGGTGAGAACCGCAGGACAGAGGAGTGGCTCACACAGCAGAAGTTCAGGCCACTTATGCAGATACAAAGCTGATTCTTTTCCAAACCTGTGTTCCTGCTCTTAAACCTTTACCCAGGCTCCTAGCACTGACTACTCTTCCTGGTCTCAAACCTCTGTGCTGTTAGTGGATAGCTAAATGTCACTTGTAACACCTGTTGTTAGTAACTGTTCTTTTAAATGTCAAAGCATTTTCATTTATTCACTGAATTGATATGTTGACAGCTCTACTGATCAATTAATCATTTCTGACTATTGTATTCTTTCATTTTGAACTTCCTCTTAGCAGTAAGAGGTGGAACAGTAAGTGTGTTGTAATGGCTTGTGTGTCCCTTCATTACAGTGACACTGATTATCTCACAGCTGAGCCCCACATCCCATTCTGACACCTTGATCTAGCACGGACTGTATGGCAGATGGCTGGTTTCAGCCTGCCTTCAGGCTGTCTCTCTTCTTTTACAGACTTACTCCGTGGTGGGTCATAACTGGATTTCTGCTCCTGGGTGCTGGGGGCTGTGGCATTGTGCCACAGCTCCATACTCTGCAGCATAACACCCTGTGTAGATAAAGCAAAGATGCATCAGGGTGCAACGAGCTAAGAATAACAGTGTTCCTTGAAATTGGGAAAGGATTATTTCTTTCTGCAAGCTGAACAAACAAACTTCTCCTGTGTTCAGAGATGGTCGGCTGTCTGTGGACGATGGGCATAAGGAGCTGGGGAGCATGTCCCTTGGTAACAAATACAGAAAGGAAATGCACAGGAAATCTCAGGAAGGAAGGGCATGTAATTGAGCATGCAGATGATAGCCTTGCAATACTTAGCTTATGGACCAGAGCAGATCTCTCTGCCACTAATAATCTTGGTTTTGCCTCTCTCCTGTCTGTTCAGCTTTCAGACTCGCATTGATGAGTGTGTCAAGCAGATGTCCGATATCCTCTGTCAGGTGAAAGGGACAGGAAATGTTGCTGCTAATGCCAGAAACACAGTTGCACAAGACGCAGATAACGTTCTGAGGCCGTTGATGGATTTCCTGGATGGAAAGTAAGTGACTCTTCAAGTGTATGTCAAACATACAGTGCATCGGATAGGGAATAGGGTGGAGGAAGGAAGAATAGCTCCCATGTTTGTGGATTGCTCTTGAGATATCCAGCCTCCAAATTCTCAGAAAGAATTAATGGCTTTTCTTCCCATATCTGCCTCTCTTTCAAGCCATAGATCACCTCTTCAACCTTCATTTGGTGCCAGAGCACACTCTCAGTTCTCCTTTCTCCCTCTGGTAATTACAGCAATCAGCAAAACTGCTGATCAGGTAGTGGGAAAGGCTGAAATTCTAAGTTTACTATCTACATTTTTTTTTCAGATAAAGTTATACTGTAGCCAATTATCAAATGTATTGCAAACCATAGTTACATATGGTTGATACATATACTCCTCAGTATCCCAGTCATGTTAAACATGTGTGTTCTAGTCATTCATGGTGCTGTTCTGCATAGAAAATAAGCTTCTCAACTATGTGAAGTACAAAAACTTGGTCCATTGCTTTAATTAACTGTTGCCATTAACACCATGCAGCATGATCAGCTGTATGGGGACTTTTTGTTTGTAACTGCAAAATTCGCAGCAGCTTAGCCTTGGTCTAGAAAGAAAAGCAGTTTTTAATCATTGTAAAAGTCAAACTTCTTGCTGATGCACAGCAGTTCTTTGTTTTGTAAAAGGTAGAGAGCAATTTTCATAATAAATGTTGTGAGGGATGCAATGCTTTAGAAGTAAAAAATCTAATTTTTTTCATTAGTCTTTATATTCACTGTCCCACCTTTCCTTGGGTCACTTTGTATTAAGTGACTCTTTGCAGCAATCGTTACATCTAGGAGCCCTGTCACTTGAGCACTTTATGCAGGCCTTCATGACGTCCTTCACGAAAGAAGTCACCTTCCTTTGTGTTTTAGGGTTAACATATCACTGGGAACTTGATATGCTATGGGTTTTTTGCCCAGCTGTGGACCAAGTCAATTTGATTATGATATTCCAAGCCTGGATTAATTTCTTTCCTCCTTTACAGGAGAGTCTTTTCGGTGTTTCTTGCATCCTACCCAATCAGTCTTGCCCCTGCTTGGTTTTGGTTCATTTATTGCCTAACCAGCTAGGGGAAGATGGGGAATCTGGGAGAAAATGTAACTCAATGTAGAAGAGCCACCTCTGCACTGTTTCTGGCTGCTGAGTTCCTGTTTTGTAGCATGATCAGTAAATGCCAAAATCTAACAATCGTTCTGAAGAAGAATCTATTTTTTTTTTTATAGTCTGTACAATAATAAAGGAGGAATAACTGGGGAGATAAAGCAGAACTTCTTTCTATAAAAGGGAATAAGCATATGTAGGGTGATCGGTGGTGAATGCAGTGGCAACAAAATACAGAGGAGTCCAAGAAATGCTTCAAGGTGATTATAGAGGTAGAAGGTTTAGAGAGTCTATTAGAAAGTATAATTTGGGTATTACACAAAAGCCATTATAATAACCCCTTGAAGTTTAAAACCTTTTATTCTATGTTTGTTTGTGATTTTTTTCATATCTACTCTGTAAACTCGATACATCAGGAAGTATCTTAAAGGGAACCAGATCAATGGTACCTGGTCTTACTTGGGCTATACCCAACCACCATAACTTAGTGATATCTTCTGTAATCCCTAGGTCAATAAATAGAAATGGTTGTGGTCAGAAATGTCAATAATCCATTTTGGCCAAACGTTTTTAGTGCAAAATCTCCAAGGGTAAAGACAGGCTGCACTTCATGAAAAGGGAAGATTTTTTTTATCCTTAAAGCAATTGCTATGACAAACTGCTTTGGATGGGGCACTGATTCTACTATAGAAACCTCCTTTTCTCCTCGCAAATTGCATTCTTTGAACTTACTCAGTTCTTGCTCTCTCCCTGCAGCCTGACGCTGTTTGCTACTGTGTGTGAAAAGACGGTGTTGAAACGGGTGCTGAAAGAGCTCTGGAGGGTGGTAATGAATACCATGGAGAAGCTGATTGTGCTGCCTCCTCTTACAGACCATACGGTAAAGCATTTTTTTTCTCCTTCCTGACTCATAGTAGGAAGTGTTGCCATTGCCTGTGTAACTTGTCTCCTTGACCTGATGAGTATTTGACCAGGTAAATTTGCCTGCACATAGCCTGGTCAAGGATGGAAAAATATGTCTGTAACCTAGTAAAGTAAGAGAGCAGCTCTTTTTATAATAGGATTGACAGGTACAGAGCACGCTCTAGGAAAAAAAAAACCAAAACAATTCCAAATCTGTGATCCAAAAAGACATTGATTAGGGATTTGCAATCCTTTAAAGAGAGCTGGGCACGTGGGATTATTGGGCAACTAGTGTTGTCTTCATGGCATTAAATCAACACCTAAGAACCTTTTGCCTGATGATTGTCATCTATTAGTCAGGTGTCTCTCTGGTGTATAGTACTGTGTAATGACACCGCCTCCTGTTTTAGAAGGCTTTAACATCAGTATGGGCTGGCACGATTTCTGTGTTTCTGTTGTTGGGGAGTTGGAACCCTGTCCAGATAGTTTGGCTTCAAAGGCAGTCTTTTATATAATTGTTCATCTGCGTGGACATGCTGGATGAATGTGTGTCATGAGTGTAGTGATGTTTTTAACAATGAACGATTAACTTCTTCCCCAATTTTGAGAAACCCCAGAAACTGATTAAATGTCAGTCACGCACACCCAGCTGCTCTGGGGGATGACACTCAGTTGGAGGCAGAGTGAAGTTTGGGCTATAACCTCATTATTTGGAGATGATCCAGAACTTCTTTTTATCTCTGGGTTGGAGTAAACTTGTGGTCTGTGGCTAATTTATGCTGATTTATTATTTCCCAGAAGAGGGTAGACAGATAGTGGTTTTCACTATTCAGCTCTTGCCTATATATTTTGCGTGAACTCCTTGTGTTGCACCATCTAGAGAAGTGGTGCAAACCTGCATTTTGTACTAGGTGTCTGGTGCTCTGAGAGGGAAGGGCTTTGTCTCCAGCCTTGATGATGACAATTTCAGACAAAACTGCTGAGACGCGGTGTGCAGTCATAGCCATTAAGCATAAAATTAGCACAAGGTGTAATTTGCTAAAGACTGCTTGCTCTGAGCTTGGATTTGGAGTAATCATTCTGACCTCCTTTTTAATTTATAAATGAGGAAAAAAAATTACCTAAATTTAAGAGGATAAAATTTCTTTCAGTTGAATTGCTTTAAAAAGGAGTCTTTCGGGACAGGTGCTAAAATCATCATATAAGAGCAGCATTAATGTAACCCCTTCAGAATGGAAGCAGTGAGATCAAGAGCCTCAGAGACAACCAGGGAGGAACTGCTTGAGCCTTATACTTGCTAGTGTTGAATTTTGAAAGCGGTGTAGGAGAGTGATTCAGTTCTTGTATCATGAAGAATACACTAAGTGTCATCAACCAATTCTTCCAACCTGCAGGATGTTGCTATAAGCCACTTTTGAGTAGTTTCTTGTTGCCATCACTTCAGTTTCAAGTTGAGAAGCTCTCTTTGTGTAATGATGCACATCCTTAGTTTTCTGAGACAATGCAAAATGCTTGTAGCTGGATTTTTAGCTGTCTAATCAGTTGTGTCATAGTGAGGAGGCTGAACTAGTCCAAACTGGAAAAGAGTTGCTGTTTCAGAAAGGGGGTTTGTGAACAATGCAATGATCTGGAGTCCTTGAGCAGGGAACCTGTGGTGAGGGTAGATGGCCTAGAGGGCACAAAGAGCTGCTTCTAGTGTCACCCGGGACATAGTGATTTATTCTGTCACCACCAGATTTCCATAAATCCCTAGTATTGAAGACTGGCAGGGAAAGGTGAGACAAAACACAGGGTTGGCTGCGTGGGCCAAAGCAGTACTTTCTCTTTGCTGTTCTTACATCTCTGCTGTGCAGCACTTGCCTGGTTTTGCCGTCTCTTTGTTTCTTTTGAAAGTACATCAGACTCAGAAATAGCCCCAGGCACTGTAACACACTTTGCTATGGAAACCTTGCCAATAGAAAGCCCTAGTGCTGCCTCTCCATGTTTGAAGGACCACTGGATGGGGATTACTCTCCTAAAACTCTTCTGCACCCCTTAAGAAGTAGGGGATATTCATGATAGAAGAGAGTCCCTTTTATGGAGTATTTCCTTTCCTTTCTGTAAAGTTGATAGAGGTGCAGAAGCTTTTCTGATGATGGTCATGGAAAGCATACTCAGGTAGAAGGTTCCAAACACACTGCAATGTCTCTCACTTGTCGCTTGCATGACCCTGTCACTGCACAGTGCTTTAATGCCTGTTACTCTCCAGACCAGTCTATTCCATTTAAATTATCTCAGCCTGTATCACACAGGGAAGGAAAATCTGAGCTCTGCTCTTCCATTCTCTGCTGCTTCTGGAAGATTTTTGTGTAGGGTGGGTCTCAGGTGAGAAAGCAGTTGGCTGCTGCCCATGAGGGGTGCAGTGGGGATGAGCCTTTTTACAGCTCCCCTCTCCGATGACCTGAGCTGCAGGTGCCTTGATGGCTTTCAGATGAGCAGCTTCTGCCTTTCTGAGCACTGACTGCCTGTGGATTGTGAGATGAGTAGCAACATGATCTCCAGTAACTCACCGAGCAGTTCACACCTCACTAGTTTTAAGTAAAGATCAACATTTAATTAAACACTCTCTATCTCGGATGAGTGGATATGCAAACACAGCTCTCTGGAAATCCTTATTTTGGGGTTCAGTGCACAACGCTTGGGGACATTAACGGATTAGTTATACATTTCTTTCTCCCTCGCTGCTTAGGACGAGACTATAGCATGCCATCATTGACTAAGTCAGGTCAATGAAGACCTTGCTTAATTTACACACAGATGATTCCTCTGGAGCCTCTCCTTTATTTATTTCACATGCTACGCTGCAGCCATTCACGTGAGGCTCCATTTGTTCTTGCTCCTGCTGTGCTTTTTTCTACTCATCAGACTTCTCTTCACTAAGAGAGAATGTGATTCAGGAAAAGAACAAAATTTTCTTTAAGCTGTGGACAGATTTTACATGTGACTTCCAAACTGGCTGTTCTTCAGGCCCCTCTGCAAGCAGCACCACTCCAGAGCTTTTCTGTGCCTGAGGAGATTGTGGCTTTAAGAGGTTTTCTGAAACCTTTCTTAACTTGTATGAGTTTAAATGAATCGTCTCCCTTGTGCTAGATAGGGGCAAAAAAGTCCAAGGCTTCCTCTGTGCTGAGGAGAAAAAGCTTTCTCAGCCTTGAATGAAATGATGGTCTGTGAACTGCACATGTGCCCAGATCTCTGTAACGACAGGTAATTATTTTCCCTTTTTCCCACTTTTAAGCCTATTTTCTCAATGGTTAATACACCACAACAGCTAAAAAAGTCTTAATTTTTAATGGATGGTAGCAAACATTGCTTGATGATACAAGTAAATGCTGATAATAAATGATCAGATCTCATTGTTGTTGAATGTAGGAATTAAAAAAATCTGAGAACGGAATGTTTAGTACCAGATGAAACTTCCTTGCGCTGGTATGTCTCAGGAAAATAAGCCTAAGAAATTATATTTTTTTCAAAAAAAGGACTGGAATTCAAAAGACTTCCAGTGGCCTTTGTTTCTTAACTTTGTCAGCTGAGCAGTAGGACAGAATCACAGAATCACAGATTAGTGGTTTGAAGGGACCTTTGAGATCATCAAGTCCAACCACATTAAAAAACAAAACAAAAACAAACAAACAAACAAAACACTTTAAACCCATACACACACAC
>BJBW01004768.1:0-55557 GCA_004320125.1 Scolopax mira | reverse complement strand
CTCCCATTTACTTCTGGAGAGGGCCCATAATTTCCCTAGTCTTGCCTTTGTCCCTAACATATCTGTGTAAGTTTTTCTTATTGTCTCTGATGTTCTTGGCTAGATTTAGTTCTGCCTGGGCTTTCACTTGCCTGATCTTGTTCCTGACCACTCAGACCATTTCTCTGTATTCTGCCTGTTCTACCCATCCCTGCTTCCACCCTCTATAGACCTCCTTTTTGGTCCTGAGCTTGTCCAGCATTTCCTTATTCATCCACACAGGCCTACTGGCTATTTTGCCTGACTTCTGTTTTGGGATGCACATCTACTAAGCTTGGAGGAGGTGATCTTTGAATACCAACCATCCCTCTTGGGCCCCTCTCCTCTCCAGTTCTTTTTTCCATGCTATCCTCCCAATCGGATCTCAGGAGATCAAAGTCTGCTATTCTGTAGTCCAGGGTAGCAACCTTGCTGCACACCCTCCTCACTGACCTATGAATCTTGAACTCCACCATTTCATGATCACTGCAGCCAAGGCTACACTTGAACTTGACATTCCCCACCCTCCCCTCCTTGTTAGTAAGGACAAGGTCCAGCATGGCTTCTTTCCTTGTTGGCTCCTCGATGATTTGAAGAAGAACGTTATCATTATTGCATTCCAAGAACTTCACGGATTTCTTGTGCCATTCTGGTTGTCCTTCCAACAGATACCAGAGTGGTTGAAGTCCCCCATGAAGACCAGGGTATGTGAGCGCAATGCTGCTGCTATCTGTCTATATAAGGCCTCATCCTCCCTGTCACCCTGATCTGGTGAATTATATGAAATGAAACCATAAAGCCTATACCTACATTTTGGATAGAACCATTTTATCAGAGGACTAAGCAATAGCAGCCATTCCTTTGTTGTAGGAACGTGCACACTCACTATGGGCAATGGATGCTATTTTTGCAGTCGTGCCATCCCTTCACCCTATAATAATGGCTCCACAAGATGGATTCCAGGCAAGCTGGAGTGTACCACATGCTGTGGTTTGGCTTCACACCCACAAGACTATCTGTGAATTTCCATCAACACAACTTTTATTCTCTACCCTATGCTGCAGAATTTATACTGCTTTCCAACTCAAATTCATTACAGCAAAAAGGGATAGAATTTGGGAATTAGAAATGGATACAAAATTTGTATGTAATGAGTTTCCATTTAGTACTGAGACCATTATAAGCAGCCAGAATTTTAAAGAGAGAGGAGCATTCTACCTTTTCTGGAGATCTTCATCAGCTTGCATTCATTATGTCAGAAAAGTGACTTTGGTTTTTTGGGCCTGACAAACTCAACAAGATACCGATATGTAAGTTGGCGTGGCCTGCATGCAGCTGAAGTAATTTATGCTATCTGGGGTTTTGTGGCTGCTTTCAGAGGTAATTCCTACCAAATATGCATACTTTCCTTCTCTGGAAACCTTAAAAGAAACCTTACCGCACTTTGTTTCATCAGAGCCATCTTTGCAATGAGGTATGTTGTCACAAAGATTACACAATGGTATACATTCTCCGCTACCACACTGGTGCTCATCAGTTGCACAAGCTCCTGAAGGAAAACAGGAAAGGAAAATTAATCCATAATTACGCAGAGGGTTGATGTTCACTGGAGATCATACAGTTTATCTGAAAGAAAAATTGAATGGATAGCATGCAGAACCTTTGATTTCCTTTTCTTTCCTTTCATATACATCTCTTATTTGAAGTAAAAATAATTTTCAGATATATAGAAGCTAATTGGACAAAATGTTCTATAAGCATCCGGGAGAAGTCTCACAATCCCTAGCTCTTGTTCTCATGAGGGTCATCACCTTACCACATGTCCGCTGGAAATACAATACAGCAGAGATGAAACATGCTAGGAGGTTCCTGGCGTGTGTGGAAGAAAACTTTCTGACACAGCTGGTGAGCCAACTAGGGAAACACCTCACTGTAACTGTTGGTTGCGTACAGAGAAGTGTGTGATGTGATGGTTGGAGGCCTTTTTGTGAGTAATGATCATGAAAAGACAGATTTTTCGATTTTTGGAGAAGTAAGGAGGAGAGGTCAGCAAAACTCCTACCTTGGATTTCTGCAGAGCAGACTTTGGTCTGTTTAGGAGACTGACAAAATCCTTGGGAGGCAGTCCTGAACAATAAAGGAGTCCAGGAGGCTGGACATTCTTCAAGAAGGAAATCTTAAAGGTGAAAGAGTCAAATGGGGTCAAATGGAATCCAACCAAGGGTACTGAGGGAGCTAGTGGAAGTCCTCACCAAGGACTAAATTTCAACAATTTATCAATCAGCAGTCCTAGCTAACTAAGGAGGTCTCAGTTGACTGGAAGTTAGCAAATGTGATGCCCACCTACAAGAAGGGTTCGAAGAAGGATCCAGGGAACCACAGCCTGTCAGTCTGACCTCAATGCCAGGGAATGTTACGGAGCAGATCATCCTGAGTTCTGTCACATGTGGTATATACAGAACAACCAGATGATTAGGTCCAGTCAGCATGGGTTTATGAAAGGCAGGTTCTGTTTGACAATCCTGATGCCCTTCTATGGCAAGGTGACCTGCGTAGTGGATGAGGGAAAGGCTGTGGATGTTGTCTACCTGGATTTTAATAAAGCCTTCACTGTTTCCCACAGCATTCTCCTGGAGAAATTGGTTTAGATGGGTGTACTCTTTGCTGGGTGAAGAACTGGTTGTATGTTCAGGTCCAAAGAATTGTGCTGAATGTCTTGCCTTGAATACTGTGTTTAGTTTTGGGCCCCTCATTACAAGGAAGACATTGAGGTGATGGAGCATGTTCAGAGGAGGACAAGAAAGCAAGTGAAAGGTCTAGAGCTCAAGACTTATGAGGAGTGGCTGAGGGAACTGAGGTTGTTTAGTCTGGAGGAAAGGAGGTTGAGGGGAGACCTTATCACTCTCTACAGCTACCTTATCACGCTCTACAACAAGATGCATATTGGTCGTTTCTCCCAAGTAACAAGTGATAGAACAAAAGAAAATGGCTTCAAGTTGCTCCAAGAGAGGTTTAGATTGGATATTAGGAAAAATTTCTTCCCCAGAAGGGTTATCAAACATTGGAACCGGCTGCCAGGGAAGTAGTTGAGGCACCATCTCTGGAGATATTTAAAAGACATGTGCATGTGGGGCTTAGAGACATGGTAGAGTAATGGACCTGGCAGTGCTAAATTAATTATTGGACTTGATGATCTTAAAGGCCTTTTCCCAAGTAAACAATTCTATGATTCTAAGAATAAAATCTATAGTATTATACTTACTATACTTTATAGTTTCTGCTATAGTTAGCATTGGGGTTTGCTCAATTACTAGTGTTCTTTACATGTAAGAAACTTTGGAGAGATGCCAAAAGTCAAATTCTGATCAAATCCCACCAAAAGTGATTAACAATTTCAAGTTCCAGATATTCAGCCCTTTCACAAAAGTTTAGACATCTTAAATTATGTCAAGCCAAACAAATAAACAAGCATTAAAAGGCAAGAGTCTCCTTTTGAAAGATGTCTCAAAGAAAAAGTGGAAGAGACAAAAATAAGAGAAATGGATGAGGAAAGCATTCACAAAGGAAGGATTAAGCTACTTCAAATCAGTTATATTTTGGTCTCTACCTCTCCTCTCTCCTCTTGATCTCTTGGTTTGGTCTCTCCTCTCTATCAGACCAGATAGAGAGGAAATATAATGTTCTAATTCTTTCTATGGCCAAAGTGCATTTTTAATGCTACCATTGTATATATTTACAAGAAATATACAGTCATAAAATTGTGCTATTGAAAAACTGTTTATTTTCTTTATTTTGCCTTCCTGGACTTACTGATTGAAACATTTAATTGTCTAAAGGTTTTATTTAATTGCTTTGCTTCTGAATTTTTAATATTCAAATAAAATGATTCATTCGTTGATCAGTATGGCCTGCTGTACAATATGGAAGCAAAAGAATATGGTTTATAAAAGGTCTGAATCAGACTTTCACACATTCGGTGTCTATAACTGATACCAGATTTTTCTTGAGTAAGAACTTAGTTCTTTTAACTAAGTTAAGGAAGCACACTTTAACTAAAAGGTAACAGAAGTTCTTACTTAGTTTTTTTATTATATTGCATGCTACTAAAAAGTATTTCTTTTCAAAGTGTGCATCCTTTTAAAAAAACCTCAGTATTTCATGGAAAAATAATACACAAAGAAAAATCTGCTTTTCTTGTAAAATTAAATTATTTTCTGACAATCCTTTTATCCTTGGGCCAGCAGGCTAATGATATTAGTCTCTGTCCTTTGGCTGCAAAGATCATGAATAAGCATAATTCTTTCACAAATGGAACCTTTTAAATATATTTAACTAGAACTGGCAATGACCACTTTAAGAGCTCTGCTTTGCTAAGCTTAATTTTTATTTTACAACAAAATATGGGCAAAGATGCTGAACCAGCTAAAATAAAAGGTGTTGTTGGACTGAAAAATGTGATAGAAAAGGCAGGACAAGAAGCAGCAAACTGGTCAAATGTCCATACAAACCTATCCCTCAGTCTTGCAGAAGGGGACTAAATGGAGTTGATTTTACAAAGGTAAATCAATCTTTTAGATTTTTTTAAAGATTAAGAAAATTAATATTATTATTAATGTTAGACTATAAAAAGCTGCAGCTAGCTAAACACGCTGGGATAAACTTGTATTTCATGGTATTTAAAATAAGAAAAAGAGTGTAGATTTCTTGTTGACTTTCTGTTGATGCAAATGAATGGTACTTTTTCTTTCTCTTTTTTCTCCTGTCAGACTTCCACAGAAGCAATACGAAACTTCTAATTAATTCTGTCAAAATTTGTCCTAGAGTTAGTGTAAGTATTTGTACTGGTAAGCATATTGCTGTTCCATGTACTTTAGTATTTGGCTCCATTTCTTATTTTTTTGGAGAACTGACTGCTGAATTACTTAAATGACAGATAAGACTAATTGCAGTCCCCAATAAAAGGTGTCTTTCAGAAGGGGATTGGCTGGGATCAGAAATATTACTGTCCAAATACTTAAAATACTAACTCTTCCCAGATCCTTCACACGCTAAGGACCAAATTTTTAAAGATGCAAGAAGGAGCATATTGCAAACTTTAATCAGAGTTGCCCTATACAAGGTGTTCATTCACTGGCTGTGATCAACAATACATATTTTAAAATTGATTTAAACACACATTCATGACACCTCAAAATGACTCACAAATTGCTGTTCTTTTCTGGGGCTTGTATAGGGACTAGTTCATATTTACCCTCTTGACATTTGAGCAGTTTTTAGTCAAAATACTGAGGCAATTTTTCACATGATGTCACACAGAGTTGCAGATGATACATACATTGGTCCAATTACACTAAAGCGAAAAACCCATCACTTTTCATGCCATACCCATAAAATACAGCTAGGTAACTGCTAGGCTTTTCCTCTTTAAGATTTTCATATATCTGTTGATCAAGGGCTGAGAGTCACCTTCCACCCTCCACTTTTTCTCAAATGTTTTTGATCAGTGGTATAAATTTTTAAACATAAAGGATCATGTGCTTACCTAGATGGTAGCCAGTAGTAAAGTTTGCAAGAAATCCCTTCTTAGTTGCAGACTTGTCTGTAAGAAGGATTACCGTCATCTGGTTTGTTGTAGAGAAGACATCCGGCAATGGGCCTTTTCCAGTATAGACAGCTATTCTCCAGGAGAACAGGAATATGTTTAAGCTTACAAAATATTTTGGGTTCAAAAGAAAATACCGCTACCATATAAATACAGTTATTCCCCCAAACCTAACTAATATCAGACTGCAATGATCAAAGCTCAACCCCAGATTTGACACACCAAGATAGAAAAATAAGATTCAACTAAGAAATAGTATTTCTGTTTGTCCACATACACAACAAATCAAATTTATTGAGAAATTATATCATTTGGATGGCATAGAAACCTAGGTGCATGCAAACATTGTGAAAATGTGAAGTCACATCATTTCTTAAGTTTTCTTCCTAATTTCTGAGACCCAAAATATGTGAAGAAATGTAGAATGAAATTAGATAGAATTATTTTCCTTTATATTATATCCATCCATTTGCTCCATCTGTCTGATTACACTCATTTTAGTACCCAGTGCTGTAACTTGCCCAAAAGTAAGGAATTTGGTCCTCTGCCATCTCTGACTTCAACTACATCATATATATTTTCCAGATCAAAAACCTGAAAATGAAGTTGAATGTTTTTTCCATTTTCAGCATTTAAGTACCACACACCTAGAAAATAACACAAACACAAAAATCACCTTTTCAATTATTGCATTATTATATTTAGTTATTACATCAGTTATGACATTTACAATGTCATTTTCATGTTGAAAAATCTTTATTAAACTTCTAAAAATCACCCAAGAGACGTCAAAGTCTATATTTTATCTTTAAAAGAAACTTATGCTGTCAAGATCCAAAATTCAATTGACTCTCATTCTCAAAAAAACTCTTTTGAAAACTGGATTTAGGCTCCTAAGGCATACATACGTTTTTTACTATTCATGGCAACTGGGAGTTTCCTAAAAACAGCAAAGTGAATTCTTTTGTGACTGCAAAAAAGTGACAAAGAGTCTTATGATTTAAGTCTTACTTGATAGCAAGATAATTTTTATAATCAGTTAAAGAAGCCTATCTTTCAAGTTCGATGTCCTTTTGGAGAAGTATTTGTTTCTGTTCTTTATCGTATAGGATCAAGTGAGGATACTATGGAAACCTTGTAAAGAGTGTAAAAAAACCCAACCAACTGTTTTTTAATTTACTAGTGAGAAGTATTTTCTCACTAGTTAAATCTCTTTTTGGAACTTGTGAAATTAATATTTGGAAATGAGAACCATATCTCAAGTGGGACAGAAACACAAAATTACAGCTCTTGTTATTGACATCCCAACACAGTTCTCCAGTTAAAGGTGAAGTAATAAATAATTAAAATTTCATTAAGAAGCAATGAAAAAGTTATTTTCCTCACTTCATCCATCAGGAGCACGTAGTGGATCACCTTGAAACATTTTCTCTTTTGCCAGCTGTAACTTAATCTAAATCTAATAACACCAGTAGAATAACAATGTCTTCTCACTTACATGTTAAGATACATTCAATTTAGAGAATCCCTTGCAAAATACATGCACACATTCTTTGCCCTTAGAAAACGTTAACTATTAATCAGAAAAGATATAATATTAACCTGGCAAATACATTGAGTAATGTTAAAATAGGGACTTTCAGCACCTTGTCACTTGCTGCATTGACATAAAGATAATTCACATCATAGGCATGATGGAATCGACCTCTCTGAGCCCATTCCAATGGATTATGTTTGTCTTCATAACTTTTTGATCAACTGGCACATGATTTCTTAGCTTCTGCTAAGTGCCATACAGACTTCAGTTAAAAGATCCTACTGTATTTAGCTTAGAACTTTTTTGCTTGACAGCATCTGACTTCAGATTTAGTCTCTCTATTTCTATATGGCTAAAATTTTCCAGAGGACTTGGAGAAGAATGACTTACAAAAAGCTTGATTAGGGTAATCTTTTGGAAAGTTTTCAGAGCTGAATGTATTGTTTGGCTCCCATAGTTCAACTGGCCCTCCACAGTCAGCTGAAAAAGAAAACATTTCAAAACCATAATTATCTTGTTGTCTTAAATTTGCAATCCATTGCAACACAGATGATTTGGAAAAAGTAATTTTATGAAGAGGATAGTCAAGCTAATTTCATCACAGTAAGGGTTCAGTTACGGAGCGATTGGTATAAAGCTTGAGCACCAAGTTGTGAGATGCCAAAACTCCAGTAAGGACACAAAGCATTGAGGAAACAGGTGTGTAAGAAATTCACTGTCCTAATTAGTTACAGTGTCAGACAGACCTGCTGACACATACAAATGATGCCACAGTGTTATTTACAGCTCTAGTTCATACATTGCTGTTTGTTCTAGTGCACAAGTGTGTGACTGTATTCATGATGGTGCTATGAGAATTCTCCCCCATGTAGTTAGGGGAAGAACACAGTCTTTACTTTATTTGGTGATTACAGGTCTGCAAGCTGTGCACATAATGGACTAGTACATTAATATATGATCTAGAAAATCTTAAAGAAAGAGAAGACACCCCCAATCCAATATAACCTATTTACACACTTAGTCTTGCTTAAAATCTTGCAACATTAGCAGAGATACTCAGGTATAAATCCCATTTTGTCATGTAGCAAATACACTTTTATAGCTTAAAAAACCCCTTATACGGTTTTGATTTAGTCAGGACCCTAAAAACTTCTACAGTTAAACCCTGTAAATGGTAAAAGTAGCCATTTGTTTTTTCCTTGAAACATCTGCTCCAAAACGAAAGGTCTTTATCATACTAACTGTATTTTATACATTTAATATTCTTTATATAGTTATTACTTCATTATATAGTTTAGATGGTGGTTTACATGTGAAATATGTCAGCCTCATATTCCAAAACTTTACTTTATATTGAGAAATAGTATTTATTTTTACTTCAGTTGTACCATCAGAATGAACTTTGTTGTTTTCCCACTTCTACTGTTTGCAATTGCTTTATTAAAGAATAAACAGTATTGCTCCACCTGCTTCAGGAAAGAGAAGTTAAGGTAGAAGAAATATGCCTTTTTAATTTTGTTTTGTTGTTATTTTATTCTTTGAATTAAAATATATTTTTTTAATTTTCAGACTTTGGCTAAACTTTGACACTCGCCCATCCCTTATGGCTCATATTTTGCATTTCATTACGTCTGTCAGTATTGCATACTCTGAGCCACTTGGGGACTGCATAACCTACAAACCCTACTGAGTTTTCCCATTGAATCCCTCTGGGAAGAAGCTCCACTAAATACAAGAAAGATTTGAACTTTCTCACAACAGCTATCTTATAGAACTACTTCACCAAATCACTCCTGGAAAGAACTAATGAAATCTCTCAAAAGAAAAGGAACTGTTAACAATCACACATTGACTAACAAGTGCGTTATGTTTCAACTGTATGGCTCACAATGAGGACTACTTTCTGTAAATACCATTAACAACAAATAAAGATTGCAATGGCTTTGTTTTAAGGAACATTACTGCACACATTAACAGACATATAGCTATTTTAAAGTTACGTGAAGAATATATGATTTTTAGCCAATAACATCTGATGACATGAGCAGAGAAAAAACAACATTCTTAATAACAGAACAGGGGCAATTTATGATGAAATGTGATCTGGTATTGACTACATGTAAGGCACATTAGTAATGATTTTCTTTCTCTTGCATGGAAAAACGATAGAAGTAATTGATTTTCCTTATGTGTGGAAAAAATACACTAAAAAATTCCAGTGATATTTAAATAGAAATTCATATGGAGTTATTCATATAGCTGTCACTTGTTAGAGAGCCAAATAGCAAATAACACCAATAATCTTGGTCATTTCACTGAGCATAATAGACAGTTTTCTCAACACTGTAGAAAATTATGTATGACCTATTCATAAAAAATGTCTTCTGTGATTTGACCAAAACTTTAATTTACAGTGACATATACATCTTAAGTGTGAAAACTACACTGTAATTTCCACACTGTTTTTTGTGTTGTAAGACAGGTTATTAATGAATATGAAGATGAAAGCAGTCTTTGTTTCAGATGAAAGTGTAAGGTGACAGCCTTGTGCAAAACACAAAAGCAAATCCAGATTCTCTATCCCACCACCAAAAATTTTTTTTGACTTTTCAATGAACTTTTGGGGCACTATGAATGATGCCAGTCCCTCTTACTGAAGTTCTAAGTCTAGCAAAAGAAATTGGCTTAGCTCAAATTCTTTCATCTCTTGTTATGATATTTGAAGTGAAACCATTAGTGTTAGTAAGCTTGTACCACATTCATCAAAGTAATTTCATACTTTGAAGATGATTGATAACATTCTCTTCTTTTTTTTTTCCAGCAGGTTACAGACAGCCTCACAAAATTATGCAAGCAAGCTAGTTTTTCCCCAGTGACAGCTTAGACTCTGCTTTTGTATCGTATTGAAGGACAGTCTAGATCCTGCTTAATCTGCTTCACAAGGAGTTATCATCCACATGACCACTTCCTTTTTTTTGAATCTTAAAACTTTATTACCATATTCTGGGTGAGGACCTATAGTTTGAATGACATTTCATTGGTGTTTTGACAGCAGCACTCAGCTACTATTTACCACAGGGTTGTTTTATCACGAATTATTAGACTGATGTGAATTTGTGAGGTGTGTTTTCCCTCAGCACCTAAAGATGGCTGGAGGTGGCAGACGTCAGCACCTCTCCACAGCATTACTTTAATAAAAACTGCACTCAAATTCCAAAACTCACTTTGGTAAATTACAAATAAAATTACTACTGTTATTAAAATTTAATTTTGCTGACAGAGACATCTTGTTGAACTTTACCTCCCTGTAAACTCTCCATCTCAGGATGGAGTTAAAAAACTGAATTTTGCTCTTGTATTTAGAAGGTGGTGTTTTTTACCCTGTGCTGATGTAGTACATTCAGAGGTGATAAATTTGATATGATAAAAATATTAGTACACAGTACTTCAATATGAAAACAATGCAAACAATCTTTTTCTATTATTATAATTTTAGACCATTTACATATAACATCAAGAGAGCAACTAGCTATCCTTTGTAAGTGACAGTAAATCTAATAGGAGGCAGTTCTGGAACATACTCACTGTTTTAATCATTTGAAGCCATCTGTGAATAGGGCTTTTGTAGAAATCTTTTTTTTCCCCAAAAAACCATGTCTCTTTCACAATAAATTACAAAGCCCTATCAAATATTTTCATGATATTTTTTCCCACAAGCTCTTTTCATATTTGTACTATTTCTCACTTTGAATGTGCACGCACCTGGTTAACATCACATGCAACATTTCTTCATAGTTTTATATACATTTTCCAGTTTTATAATGATGGCTACATAATTTTTACCCTATTTTTCTCAGTAAGATTCTTCTTACTAGATTTGTGAGACCAGGAGTGTTTTGAAAAAACTTAAATCTCTGTGCTCTCCTCTAAAAGACTCTGGGTATGGATCAAGATGTACAACCTGTGTGCAGAAGCGCATGTGTGCTACTGGTAGAAACATTTAATTAACTTCTACTTGATTTGGAGAAGATGGCAAAAATATGCAAACAAAAGCAACCCACCTCCAGTTTCCCACCCAACCTGGGATTTAGATAGGGTGCCAAGAAGAGAGTAAGATGAAATGACGTGAGGCCTCATCAAGAAGTAAAAAAACTGCATCTATTTTTACAAGACCAACAACCTACTCCTAACTTCTGCCTTGCCACAAGGAGTAGAGCTAGCAAAGACAAAATTGAAGAAATGAGGCTTAGGTTTTAACACATTCCATAATTTATGCAAATATTGAAACCTCTTATGAGATCAAGGAATGGATGGAGTCCTTTGGTTGTTTGGGGTTTTTTGTCCACTCGTTTTCTTTGACTCCAAAAGAGCTGCTAACCGTCTTTTTGTATTTCCTGTTTCCCTATTTGAATTCTTTTCAAAGGAAATATGGCTTTCTTTTTCCATTTTAGTATAATCAGATATAATAGGAATAAATATACAACCAAATGCATATTGGAAAAAACTCATTAATTGTGAGCCTTGTTCCAGATAGTACCTCCATTTTGGTTATTAAACATATGGATCGTGCTCCATTCTTAAACCATTCTGGTACTGTTATAGGTTCATTCCCCTAAACATGGAATTTTTCAGTGTGTCTGTGTTCTCAGATTTTTTACTGTTAAGATATCTGATGATATTATTTTGTAACCTTGCTTATTCTCTTATTGCCCTGTTGCACTGCATATATTTTCAAATATAGAGGTTACAATCTTCCTTCTCTTTTTTCTACCTTCCCCTCAGTGGCTTCCTGGAAGTTTTACTAATTAAAGCATTTAGTGATAAATTCTGAATTTTTTAATTGTCTTCCAGTCTTCAAATTATGGAAAATGTACTGTTAACTTAAGCTGTGAATCTGATTCTTAGTGCGTTATCCTGAAGATAATTTTATAATGATGAAGAGAGGATTTTATAAATCAGAAGGCTGAAAACTCTGAATCACTCATACAGAAATCCAGTAATAGGAAATAGCAATCAACTGTAGTTTAGTGTTAACTTACTGGGAACTGAAGGGACAGTAGTAGCAACTGGAATCATAGTTGGCTCTACAGAATCACTTTCGTTACACTTTCCCTTTGTCAGGCCAATGTCATCCAAGGCAATATCACTGGGACCACGTTTTTTAAAGGCATCAAAAATAACCTGAAATTGATGAAAAAAAGGATAGAATTTTATAATTTATTGAAATATTTTTCAGCTTACACTGCTGAACCATTCTGTCTTCTTTCTAGAATGTGCTTACTTCCACTGTAATCTACACTGGTCCTATGTTCAGGATAGCACATCAGGGATGAAAGAGGATTGCTCGCAAAACAAAACAGCACTATGCAAACCAAGTGGACTATTCTAAGGAATGCAGTAACTTCTTTGTATAAATTATAAACATGATTTTAAAACTGTTCAATAACTTTACTTTTTATATATAAATGCATGTAATTTTTGAAACACAAATTCTGTATCACTTATCTTATCAGTCCAATTTCCTTCTGATCTAATGGTATATCTCCATGAAATATTGAAATTAATCTCATTTGTTTGTTATTTTACTTTAATATCCACATATTTAAAGTAGTGCTGCTACCAAGGAATTTGTGCTGGTGAAATACAGCTAGGTATAGCATGCTTCTCAAGATCATAAAACATACATTTGCTGGAAATCTGATGCAGCCAGGTTACAGATGCATTTACTTCCTCAAATGGTAAATGCACCTTCCTGGCAGTGCTTTTACATCAATCAAAACTAGTATCACAGGACAAGCCATCCCAAATACCTATAAAAGGAAATTGTTTTCAATAGAGAGTTGCTGAAGGAATTTTTTAGCATATGTCCCCTTTTTGTTTACAGATAAGTCAGGTAGGTTGTTAATCATGTGGTGCCAAATACATTTCCATCTGAAAAACACTTTCAATGAGTTATTCTGTAATTAATTAGTGAAAATACAGCTTCAGAATCTGAAGTTATTTAAATTAAGTCTTCTCATGGCTAAGTGCTTCATATCATAGACACTGTGGAGATTTTAAACTCCATTTCATATTTAGATAGGCTTTGAACACCTTTATTTTGTGGAAAGCTCTTTCATGATAACATTGATCGTCCTATGACGATGTTAAGGTATTCTATTTTCTACAATAACAATACTTTACATTCCAGAGCAGGGAAGGTGGGCAATGACAATTCAATTGGGGAATCCAGTCTTCTGCATGCTAACATTAATTGATGGCATGTATTAGTAAATAGAACTAGATATTATCTTTGGAGCTGTGGATCATCTTGTTCATTTTACAGAAAACTCTATATCATTTTAGCTAAAATAAATTTTAAAAAGTAGTAGTAGCTTAACAAACCTTAAAATCAGATGTTTCATTTAAAGTTACTTGACCATAATTCCAATTGTTTCCATAGTTTCCTTCTTTCTGGAAAATGATCTTTTCCAAACCATGTTCATTACTTATGCTAACTCTTAAACGATAAACATTAGTACTATACATGAAATACCTAGAAAGGGAAGATCAATTTTGGTAGTATTAGAACAAAGTGAAGCGTCATGAGAAAATATCAAGTTTTTTATTTTATAAACAGTTTCATGCAATTAAGACTAATTTACAATAAGCATGAAAATAAAATCAAATGAGTGTTTAGATTATACCTGAAAGATTTACTTGTTGCTTTGCTATATTTTCTGCAGAGGCCTAGCTAAGCTTCATGACAAAAAACATCTCAGGGATTCTTAATAGAAATTAATATTGGATTCAGGGTGAAAAAAAAAAAAACATTAAAGACTCAAACCTATAAAGGATTCAAAATTTTCAGGCCTGGAATTAAAAGTTATCATGGAAATGCGAACAGAAGCAGGCTTATATGGCTGTCATACTAACTTGGACTAATACTATATATGAAAGAAAGCTATTTGGTTTTATTCTTACGTAACATTACCAAAAGCTTAGACAAGACGGATCTGAAGAGACCAAGGGCAAACTGAGAATTCGGACTCTTTCTTCTCCAAATCCAAGTCCTATGGGTGTTGAAATATAAAATCCTGCAAGATAATAAACACATTTTAGTCAGTACAGAATTATTGTGTTTTCTTTTTTTTAAATGAGAAATTTTACATTACAATAATATTAAACACAGGTAGTATTGCATGATTTGGAAGACTCCTAATACAAGAAATGTGAATGATTATCCCAAGTTATATTCATCAGTCCACAACATATTAAAATGAGCTTTTAAACTTTTTAGATATTCCTCAGAGTTAGACATGAAATGGGAAACTGGCTATTTTGAAATATGGTAGATTTGCCTTATGTTTAGTGAAGGCAATGATTCACCTGAACGATTTCTCCTTAATTTATAAAAAATATATCATAAAATCATAGAATGGTTGGAGTTGGAAGGGATATCTTCCACTACATTAGGTTGCTCAAAGTCCCACCCAACATTCAACACTTTGAACACTTCATGTCTTCTTGTTTGACTTTGTGATCTTGCAGAAGAATTTACCGATATTTTTATTATTTTGATCCACATAATTATGGTACTGTGTTCATCTTTGGACTCCTCAGCACAAGAAGCACATGCACTTGTTGGAACGGGTCAAGCAATTGATCTGCGGCATCCCTCCTATGAGAACAGGCTGAGAAACTTGGGGCTGTTTAGCCTGGAGAAGTCTCCAGGGAGACCTAATAGCAGCCTTCCAGTAACTAAAGGGGACCTACAGGATTGGGGAGGAGGGACTCTTTATCAGGAGATATAGTGATAGGATGAGGAGTAACAGTTTTAAACTGAAAGGGGGGAGATTTAGATTAGATATTGGGGAGAAATTCTTTACAGTGAGAGTGATGAGGCACTGGAACAGGTTGCCCAGGGAAGTTGTGGATGCCTCATCCCTGGAAGTGTTTAAGGCCAGGTCTGATGGGGCTTTGAACAATTTGTTCTAGTGGGAGATGTCCCTGCTTGTGGCAGAGGGGTTGGAACTCGATGATCGTTAAGGTCACTTCCAACCCAACGTATTACTTGATTCTATGAAATATGGCTTGTGTGTTGAGAAGGGTGAGAGAATGACTACGTGAATATTTTGTATCAAGGGGAAGCATTATAAACAAGAAAAATGGGGTAACTGAGTTTTTAACTTTTTTCTGTGTTAATTCCTTGCAGCTGGGAACTTGGACTTCGTGCTGCCCTATAGAAATATAATAGTACAGTAGCATAGTGATTTGTCACAAGAAAAGCAAAACTAGGCAGAGTTTAAGGTCCTAAAATACAGTCCTTATTTTATTGAAATCATGGCTGTAATCTTTGATTTTATTCTGTCTATCTACCTACCTATTTACCTACCTAATATATGTAAATATTCTATTCATAGAACCTACAAATAAATATATCTATAATTTATATAATTTAAATTATATAAAATATATTCTATTATTTTTACTTCTAGATTAGATAGCTTTTTCATATAGAAGGTTAAAGTAGTCTGAAATATGAACCTGGCCTTTAATTTCCTGTGTTGCCTTAAAAAGCATGTATTAAAATTTATATGGTGTTTAGCTTTAAGAAAATGAGTGTAGCATTCTTTTTCAGATAAAGTCTTCACATAGTCAAAGTGACAGTTTCACCAGTTCTCTGAGCATTCAAAATCAGTTGTTGAGTATGTACTAAGTCCTTTGCTTCTCAAGAGCAGCAAAACAAAAACACATTGTCTCACTGACTGTATCTAATAGCTAGATATTAATGATGCAGCTCACATTTTTATTTCAAATTCAGACTGTATAAATTTGAATATACAATATAATGGCAAAATTACGTATAACAACATTACATATGTCAGCTCAGAGCTACACAGTGAGAATACCTAAAATAAATTAACTTTTTCAAGAGAGAGTTAGAAATCATTGTCAAGTGTTTTATTAAACAAATGTTATGGTCTTTTGTCTGATTTGTATTCTAGGAGTTGAGTGGGAAGATAAAATAGTGTTTTGAAGATTGTTTAGAAAATGTGCGTTTACTCAAAGAGAGGTGAATAATTTCTATCCAACAACATGCTGAACAATATTTTTCCATTCCAAAAAAGTAACTTCTGCTAGAATAATTTGGATTTTTCCAGTAATTTGTCACTGAAAAAGTTATATGTAAGTCTTTCACAGAGTACATATAACCATTGCAAAACCAAAGTTATGTCAATTAGTTTTAGCTGGACTGACATCAAAGGAGAAATTGTTTGGTTTTCCTGTTGAAGCAGAAAAAACTTGTGTGTCTAGTTCTGGGGCAAGCATTCATGATACACATTCAAAGTATGATTCCTATCAGTATTGCCTCTAATTAAAACTCACAGTTGATAGGATCAGTCTTCCAATCAAGTTGTTTTGCTATAGCAGTTACTGGACTGTTTGTGTGTTTTGCACACACATGTTGAACATTTATGTGTTTGGTGTGTGATTCTAACGGGAAACAGGTGCCGTGCACATCAACTTTATGTTAAATCAAAATTGTCCTGTGACAACCATGAGGATGTCACCAGTAGATAGGGATAAAATAGAAGCAATTTCTCTAAAATGTAGATATATTTGATTTTTTCCTTAAGGCTATTGTACTTGACTTATAACACTGTTGTGTTATAGAAATTCCTTTCTCAGATAAGGCACTTTGTTATATTAATAGCATCCAATCATTTAAATACCTCACACTTTAATCAATTTACATATCTCTTTATTTTTTTTCTTTTAGTTTTGGTGTATTTCCACAAGATGGCAATCAGTAGCATAAACTGATTTGTCTGGTAGCCCTGACTAATTTTTATGGCAGAATAAAATTGCATCCCAACAATACCACTAAGAAGAATGCATTGTACAGAGGTATGATATAAGCAAAATCAAGCTTTTCCTTTAACCTGCAAGTAATTTGTATTTGATCTTACCTGAAACATTGCCATATGTATGATCAAAATCAGGACCACTCATAAATGGAAAGGTAGGGCCCTGAACTCTCTCCCAATCTGAATCATCATCTAAATCTTGTATCCAGTAACAAAAGCCATCTTCAAAAGTACAATTGACTTTCTCATAATCTGTGAATAAGAACTTCTAGTAAATAAAAATCACAGACATATTAAGTATTTTCTCAGAATTGCATAAGAATGAGTGATAAACAATGTAAATTTTTGATTATGTTTGAAAACTGGAGCCCACAGTGCCTCAATTTCCTCTTTTATGCAATGTAATGTAATTGCTCAAATAAATGTGTCATTTGTCACTTCTTAACAAAACAGTGTCACTGAAGGCCATACGTACTCTTGCCCTCATTATTAAACCTTCTTTCTTGATCCTTCACCAGTAGTATTTAGGGGTAAAGAGAGCATAGCTAAAAATAAGTGCTACCCTGTTCAGCGGTTTTGTTTTTTTTTTCTTACCAAGGGCTGGATTGCTCCAGCTGAAAAGACTCATCACCAGACCTGAATGTTCAGAAGATAAGTGCAGTGCTCCACGCACCAGGGATGCCACTTTCCTTGTCCTTCTCCTTTGCTCTTTCTTTGCTCACATCCTCATAACTTTTATTTTGCTCAGAGTCTTTTCATGGTGCATGAACTGTAGGTCAGCCCCCAGCCATGGCTGCCATGTGACAAGAGTTTTCTGGAACCCTGGTTGTTTCCTGCAGCACATTCCTTCCCAGTTACAACCCCTATTCACATCCTGCTCAAAATTTAGTAGCTAAAGAACCCCCTCCACTTGTCCAATCTGCATCTAAATATTTTAGCACACCAACTCATGAGTTGTATTGCTGCAATTTGTTATCACTGTAGGTTTACTGTATCTGGACATTTTCAATTTTATTGAAATCAACGATTTGATCTTTAAAATATTATGAAATTTCTCAAAGGCCAGAAATTTCTGAGGCCAGAAAATACTGCTTCCATTTTCATATCCCTTTTGTCAAACTGAAAATACAGTTTCACTATTCTATCAGGATAACAAACACACACACACAAGAGAACACTTACTATTTAGTTCATTTGCATTAAATGTAGTGTATGTTGCATTAAAGCCATTGTAATTTTCAGAATAGTCAGATACAAACTGTGCTGTAGCCTCATGAGAAAAAATGTAAATTGTCTCAGTAGTAGTCCCTGACAGAGAAGCTGAAAACAAATAAAAAAAAATACAGTCAGAGAGAAAACACATTAAAATTCCCAGTGCTGTCACAAAAATTAGCTAATCACACTGGATTAGCTTTTTGAGTCTTAAAGAAAGCTTTCCCTCTTTTATTATGATCTTGTCTACAATAGCTTCAAAACCCTGAAGGCATTTAGCTGTTTGGCTGCTATGTAAGTATTCTACATATCCCATATCTCGTCTTCATCAGTACAGATATTAGCTAGTGGAGAAATGTCTCTTATAGTACATGTATTCAACAATATAATTTTCATATCTATATTTATTATGCTATAAGTGTTCTCAAAATTCAAAAATATATACTCTAAAATTCTGGAATCATAATAATGATTACATATTTTTGTAATATATACTTACTCTCTAATAATGAGCATATACACTTACAGATATTCAAAGAGTAAAGAAACTGTGAAATTACATAAGAATTTAATTTTGCCATATATGCATGAATGCATATAACATAGGAACAATAGCAAAGTTCCAAGGAGCAACTGGACAGGGTGCTAGATAATCTCATCTAGGCTCCCTTTTCCATGAAAGGTTGGGCCAGAGGATCTTTCAAGGTCCTTTCCAACCTGGGCAGTTTTATGATTCTATGGTATGATGTATCTAAATTTTGACTTTAAATTCTAAATTAATGTATAAATTAATATATAAATTCCATGTGTGTGAAATGAAAGGATCAATACAAGTAATCATACAGTAAAATAGTTGCTCCTCCATCCAAAGGTGATATGATGCCAAGCAACAACAGTTAGACTAGTGACCAAGTTCAGGATTAGGAAAATCCTGAGTTCCTCACTGTTCTGTGAAATTCTTTGAGTCTGCTTTTTCCCTTCTTGCCCAGTCCTTGCCCAGTTTTGCAGAACTAGAGAGACTTTGATTTTCTGAGGAGGAACTATTTACCTACTTGTAATACTATATATTTGAAACATTGCCAAATCATTAAGGAAAGACAGTCAGCATCATCTTTCATACTTTTACTTGTATATTCATTATTTTCCTTCCTTCTTCTCAGGTTCTTTTATTTATTTAAGTGGAGAGTCTTAATCTGGAAATGTCTTTTATTTCTTTCCTCTACATTTGATATTTCCAATACCCGGAAATCTAACCCTCAAATTGCAGGTTTTTGCAGTCCACAGAAGAAGAGTCATTAACATTGTCTTTATATCTTTGTGGTATCACTGCTCATCCCCACAGCAGTCCTTAAAAACATGCAAGTTAATGATTGCTGCAGAGAATATTGATGCAATCTCTCACATTTAAACAGAAATTCCAAAGGGGGGTTTTAATTTACAGCAGTACTGAAAATGTAGAATTTGTTCTTTAATTTATGAGTCTTTTACTACTTCTCATTTACATTCTCTCCTTGCTTCCAAAAATGAGTATAAATAATAATATTTCTGATTTATCTATACATATTTATTTTCAAGTATATATGTATGCCATCTCTGATGGAATTCAACTGGATAGTCTGAGTCTTGTGAAAAATAGGCAGAACCTCATATTTTAAAAATAGAATATAGAGACAGAGTTAAGGTATCATCAGTATTTCAAGGGCTGAGGAAAGCAATGCCACACTTGTAATGAATTTCAGGGAGTATCATAGTACTTTTCCCACCAGTTTCAGTGTAGATGCTTTCATTTCATGTTGCTGTGTGTGATGTTACAGGACTTTCTGACAACATGTTTCCAATTAAATATGGACCCCACACAAGACCATGGATTTAATCAAGTTATCAAATTATTCAAACTAAATTTAAAGAAAGAAGTAGAGATTTCTTTGTATTTTAGGGAAGCATTTTTCTGGTTACTTCACAAGAGTAAATATGTAAACCGAGATTAATTGCCTAACAAAGTAGTTTTACACAGATGCATTCTTCCACTTAAACATTTGCATGTGATTTTTTTCACTTCAAACTATTTATTTTACCACTTAAATTTTACCAATGGAAAAGTAATATTAGCTGAAAAATAACCTTACCTCTTAAAATCTTGTTTTGTCCTATACCTTCAAAAATATTTAAGATGTCTGCATATTGTTGGGTTTCAAAAGAAGTAAAGTTCACTTTAATGGATAGCCCTTGAGGCACTCTAAGAAAACAAGAGAAAAGTAAACTTTAAAACCAAAAGCCATGTTCTAGTTATTTTTTTTTTGACAGTAGTAAATACATTGCGTGCTTGAATGATGTTAAGTTCAGAAACAATGCAAAATTACATTATTCAAGATTATTAATCAAGGTGACTTATTTAGCTAATTCTAGTTTGTAAAATTACCAAACAAATAGCACGTAAACGTTTTATAATAGTGTAAGTACTCCTTTACTCGGTTAAGTTAAATAGATTTTAAGAACTGAGTCTTCTAAACTAGAATGTGTTATTCCGTTGAACAGATGAACAGTACTTCCCCCCACCCCCACCCCTGCATCTCATTAATTTAAAATTACTCTAAAATACATATTACTAATATATAATGTCTCACTGCTCAGGTAGACTTTAACTAAAGTTAGAGGAATGCTATCATGGAATCAATATGAATAGCAAGATAATCAAAATCTGGCTCCTGAAAGCCCAAAATAATGTCTCATGTCAAACCCAAGATGTGCAGGAAGAATTGAGGAATCTCAAACCCACTGTTTAGTAATGTTACAAAACATAACCGTCAGCCACTTAGTTTAACAACAACATTCTCTTTAACTGAAGTGTAAAAATTGCTGGGTTTTATTTTGCTGCAGTTATGTTCTTTCAGTAATATATATTTAAGTAGTTCTCCCATTGTCTTTCCACTGAGAATATGTGGTGGTCCAAATTCTAAAACTCTGCTATCACAATCAGCTTAGCTTTCTATACCACTATATGTTGTTTTCTGGATTTGAGAGACCCAATGAAAATAGCTTTTCAACAGTGCTTGTCTGAGCATTAAGTAAATGTTTGAATATTTGCATTTGATTTTTTTTTTTTAATATGTTTTTCCATAGAAGAAAAAAATCCTTGGTTTGAAAAGAGTGAAGCACACAGTTGAAAAGTAATCTTTCAGGGAAATATTAAGCATACTGTTCTTATTTCTAAAAGAAGAAGAAATTATGTCTTCATTTGGGAAGGAGTTCAACGAGGTGAAAATATAAAAGCTTTTCCCAAAGATAATGGAGAAATCTTTCTAGAGAAAACCAAGCAGTAGAAAAATCAAATCTTGGATGTACTTTAACGTATTTTTATAGGGAAAATAAAAATACTGAACAAAATTTCTCCTATTAATTACTTGAAAACTCAAAAAGTTCCCTCATCCAAAAAATTGTCTTCAAATGGGAGACAAAATTTGAGCACCACATTGAATTTTTCAGACCTTAACTATCGGTGTTGCCAGATATTTTTAAAGCAGATAGCTTGAAAATAAAACTAGATGACCTTTTTTGTCATTGTCCAATCTATAATTACACAGATCTGCAACATTTGTACTGTATTATTTGCAATTACTTATGATTATATTTTTTCAAAGATTAAGCTTTTATTAACTACATGGCTGCTATAGACATCTACCTATTACAATGCTGCTTGCAGCTACACCAATGTTTAAAGCAAAATTAACATCTTAAGAGGAAGTAGTGCACTTGAGACATAATTATTTATTGTGCTCAAATTCTGCAACATCATGAAATGAGGAACTATTCAGGCTTATATTGTGAAGGATACTATCTTGTATTTTTCCTGTGATATGCTTATATTTTAAAACCAGGTGTAGCCACTAATTATTGGTGAATAGTATTGCGGCAAATAAAAAAGGAACAAATGTACTAAACAGAAAGACATCCATGACTTTTTCCTGAAATGTCAAGGTGAAGACAAAAGTCCTGAACAAACTTGTATGCTAGCACTTTCAAAGGCACCTTGGGAATAAGAAGTCCAAATCTTATCCAATTTAAAATGCATTTTTTAGTTTCCCTTGAAACTCTTCTACCAAATGAATACTTAGAAACAAAGAATGACCATTATTACAATGCCAGAGTAAGAATTACTGCCTTTCAAAGCAGTAACTTCTGAACTGGCAGGCATTGTAGGTGTTTTTAGGACTTTCCAACTTGCAATCATCTAATTTATTTTAGATGTGTACTTTAGGACAAGATTTATCACATGCTATGGTTATCTTTTTTTTTCTCCCTGTCCTATGAGCAGGCATAGAATGTCAAATAGCCATCCCTCTCTGTAGGTATGTATCCTTGATAAAACAATTCCACTTTTTGTGCCTAGGGCTTAAAAGACTTTTCATGCTATTATGCTAAATAATACTCGTGTACTTTTAAAACATATTCCTAAATGACTTAGGACCACAATTGCTGTTAACTGCCATATGAAACGTGAATTCTTGAACATTCTGTCTGTAGTGACAGTTATATCATATAACCCAATACCTAAAGTCTGGTATTTACTGTAATACTTTTAAACAAATAGCTTGAAATTATTTTGAGTTATGTGATTTATTTTTGAGCTTACAAATATGTTCCTGTGCATGCACAAAAAGTTCTCAGAAATATACCTAAGAATTTTTGTAAGTGGGAGAATTATTTATATAGTTATGGGTTTTAGGCATGCAAGTTTTTAAAGAAAAGTTACACAAATACAGAGGAAAAAATTCTATTACATATATTCCATGCTGGGGTATCTGGGAATACAAACAAATAGCATAAGGCTGATGAGCAGGAAACAGTATCACCTAATAATCAAAAACACATTAGGTAGAAATTTATTGGAAAATGGCTTACAGTATAATCCATTGGCAAACGATATTTGCATTATATGGTTTTGGATAATTCATAGAGTGAAAAAACCCAGAGGAATCAGTCAACATAAATTTTCCATCACAAACTGCAGCTGTAAAGACATAATGAAAAACATTTGTAAAAATGCCATTCGAAAAACAGAAGCAGAGCCAAAATGAAGGTGATATTTGTATACATGGAGTACCTTGGAAATGTTTTCTAAGAAACAATAGGAAGAAAAAGTAAAACACACTACCAACTTACTCCCACTTCTAATTCCTGTGACTATGTAATTTCAAAATACTATATGAGAAGAAAAATAGTACAGGTGAAATTAGAGACAATCCAGCTTTCCAAAATAGTCCAAACCAATTCAAACAATTAAAACACAACAGTTGGATTCAACTAATCCATCTCTCTCTCTTTCACTTTATTTTATACGTCTGTAAGGAAATAGAATCTTGCCTATAACAGTTTTTACCTACAGGTACTTTAATTTAAGAAACTGTGTTTGAACTACCAGAAACAATTTGATATCATGTGAATAGAAGCAAGAAAGGGTATGGTTGACTATTGCTATCTCTACTTTTATGAGCTTCCTAGTTCCTTGTTTTTTATATTACTAGGCACTCAAAGAGATAAGTGGATATCCCAAGTTTCCTGCCAGCTATCGAATTTATTCATCTGAGCTAAATGTCATCCATCATCATATATCTTTTCAGAAAGTTTTTATTAGTTTTGTTTCCTTGGTGCTGTTTTTCTATTCTACGTATATTCTTCAGTTTGAAAATCAGTTTGGTGTTTTTTCATTTGTTTGTTTGGGGTTTTTTTTGTTATTGTTTTTTATTATTTTTTTTTTTAAAAAGCGATTTTAAGCCTTAGCAAGACTCATAATGCTAATTCATGTAGAGTGCAGCTGACACTGAAGCACTGTCAAAGCTTTGGCTGCATCTCCTGAACATTATATTAGCAATATAATGATGCTTTTTTCTTCAGTTTTTCAGAAAGCATCGTAGAGTTTTCAAGTAAGGATAAAATCAGTACTATATATGATTGTGTTGAGAGGTAAGGACAAGTTCATCAATTTAAGGCAGATAATCAGAAATTAGATAGAGCTTTTCATTAACATCAGAAATGAAACCATACCTATAATTACTATCCAAATTGTGAATAATCAATCATATTTAAAATTAAATGGAAATTTTATTGACCATGGTCCTCCTCTCAGAAATGATATATAAAATGATAAGTTGGAGCTTCTTGTCTGTTCATTTTATAAGTGTAACATTATTTCTGACTATCACCATAGCAAACACAACATAAAAATTAAGCTTTGTTTCATTCACACTCAGGCATGCATTGTTAATGAAGACCACACAGAAGGAACTTCACTTATGAGGGTATGTCTAATGCATGAGCTGGAATAAGAACTTATTCCTTTTAGCAATAATCATGGCCTTTGAGAAGAAAATAGAACACATAAGATTTTGAATACAAAGAGAAAAAGGGTCCATGAAAGAGAGAGCTACTATTCTATACGACATTTTTATCAGAAAATATGGCTATAAAAATGGCTAAAGCTTTAGAGCTGGGAATTGATATAGAAGTACTTTTTCAGTTATTTAAATTAATGTGTTCCCTGTCCTTACCAATGGGCTAATATTTACAAATATTTCCCACTGAGAAAAATAGAATCAGTGTGAGAAGAAGGAAAGTGCCCAGCTTGTTATTTAGTGTTCAAAAATATGGTACTGTTAACACTTGGTTAGCAAGACACACATTGATCTAAAAAGGGGTTTATAGCACTGGCAGTAATAATAAGAGATATAGCATATTGTTCTAATAAAATTAATGAAAAAATTTGCTCTTGTCAACAATTAATTTATGTTCTTCTCATTTCCTTTTTTACTTTCTTCTTGTCTGTTAAGAAACAGTGAGGAACTTGAAACAGAACAGAAAGATTCAGGTAAAAGGCCCTAGATTGCTCATCCACAGCTTTGTACTCTGGACATGAGCAGAAAGATATCTGGAACTGGTCCTATTTCCCTGAAGAACCTCCCAGTGCTTCCTCATTGCAGGAAGGAGGAAACTGTGGTCAAAGAACAGGGCCAGAGAAGTCATTACAATTCTATCTCCTCTTGGAGCACTCAGAAGAGCCTCAGTTGTTCTCCTAATGAGATAGGAGACATCTTTTGTAGTACCCACTTTCACTACTTCCCCAACATGCATCTTACTGTCCATTCCTACTTACTTATGCTGCATACAGGGCACATTAGGAGGGTTTCCTCCTGTAATCCTTGAATTGCAGGGCGGAACTCCCTAAACTGGTCAGATCAAGCCCACTTATTTTGCTTGACAGAACCTTTATCTGCCAAGGGCAGTACATTACTTCCTGGCTAACATATGATTCATCTCTCTCAGTACTGTAGTGATGCTGTGAGGTAGGTAATCACAAAATGTTAGTCTAGACATATAATAACTGCAAAGAGAGTCTGCAGAGAGAAACACCTCCTGGGATCAGCCTCCAGTCTCCCTTTTCTTACACTTATGTGCTACATGGTTGCTTTTCAGCAATGCCATCCATTAATAATAGATGCTGTTCAGGCTTTCACATTTCTCTAGAGATCCTTTCAGTGAAATTGCTAACTGCACTTCTGCAATGCCATTTGTTACTGCACTGCATTGCAGAGCCAGAAAGAAACCTTTCAAGATAATTTTAATCAATAAAACCAAAAAATGAAGGTGTTCAGTTGCCTGAATCTCTGATGAGAATCGGAGATTTTACTGAATTCTGTCTAATGCCAGTATACACTATTAAATTTCACCCTTGTATCCTATATTTTAAAACCACTAACATATGCTAAAATAAGAAGCACCAGAGGGAATAATAATCAAGATGAAAAAACAAACCAAGTTGTTTAAAGGGCGGCAAATCCATTGTGTGTGAGAGCACTTCTAGCATGAATTATGAATTGGCTGTAAATCTCATTGTGAAATTCTGAAGCACTTCTGAAAATCTAGATAATTTTATCTTTTATATGACAGTATTAAGTTACTCTAGGGATGGGACTTCAGTAAAAAAAATCAGAGGTGGAAAAATAGGCAGGAATCCCAATCATGCATATGGCTTATCGCCACTCATAGAATCACATGGGGTTGAAAGGAACCTCTAAAGATCATCTAGTCCAACCCCCGCCAAAGCACATTGCACAGGAACTTGTTCAGGCGGGTCTTGGATGTCTCCAAAGAAAGAGACTCCACCACCTCCCTGGGCAGCCTGTTCCAGGGCTCTACCACTCTCACAGTAAATAAGTTCCTCCTCATGTTTAGGTACAAGTTTGTGCCCATTTCCTCTTGTCCTATCCCTGGGCACCACTGAGAAAAGACCAGCCCTGTCCTCCTCATACCGTCCCTTTAAGTATTTGTAAGTATTTGTAAGCAGATTCCCCCATAAGTCTTCTTTTCTCAAGGTTAAAAAGACCCAAGTCCTCAGCCTTTCCTCATAGGAGAGATGCTCCAGGCCCTTAATCATCTTTGTGGCCCTTTGTTGAACCCTCTCCAGCAGTTACCCATCCTTCTTGAACTGGGGAGCCCAGAACTGGACACAGTACTCTAAATGGGGCCTCCCCAGGGCAGAGCAGAGGGGCAGGATGACCTCCCTCAACCTGCTGGCCACACTCTTCTTGATGCACCCCAGGATGCTATTGGCCTTCTTGGCCACAGGGGCACATTGTTGCCTCATGGTCATCCTGTTGTTCACAAGAACTCCCAGGTCTTTCTGCTGTCCAGCAGGTCAGCCCCCAGTCTGTCCTGGTGCAGGGGGTTATTTCTCCACAGGTGCAGCTCCCTACACTTGCCTTTGTTTCTCTAAGTTTCTTCTTCATTCCTTTTGAATACTGCATCACAAGACCTGAGTTGTGTCTTAGAATAGAATAGAATTTCAGTTGAAAGGGGCCTACAATGATCATCTAATCAAGCTATCTGATCAAAAGTTAAAGCTTCTTACTAAGGATATTGTCCAAATGCCTCTTAAATGCTGCCAGGCTTGGGGCATCAACCACCTCTCTAGGAAGGCTCTTCCAGTGTTTGACCATCTTTGGTCATTCCCATGCTTCCTGTTACTAGATCCCAAAAAAGAGAGCTCAGCACCTCCCTCTCTATGTCCTCTCCCCAGGAAGCTGTGGAGAGCAATGAGATTGCTCCTCAGCCTCCTTTTCTCTAAACTAAACAAGCCTGCAGTCCTCAGCTGCTCCTCATAGGACATTCCTTCCAACTTCTCCACAATCTTTGTTGTCCTTGTCTGGATGTATTCAAGTACTTGAACGTTTTTCTTAAATGGTGGGACCCAGAACTGCACACACTGCTCCAGAAGGGTGTCACACTAAATGCAGCAAGAATGACAGCATCTACTGTCTTATAGATGCTGTCTATAAGCTAGACTTATAGAATCATTTCGGTTGGAAAGGACCTTTAAGATCATCATGTCCAACCATTAACCCAGTACTAACAAGTTACCATTAAACCATGTCCCTCAGCACCATGTCTACACATCACCAGTGATGGTGACTCCACGGCTTCCCAGGTAAGCCTCTTCCAAGGTTTAATAACTCTTTCGATGAAGGAATTTTTCCTAATATCCATCCTAGACCTTCCTGGTACAACTTGAGGCCATTTTCTCTTGAGATACCCCGACAAACCTTGCGTAGATCTGCTTCTCTGACTCTTTTCCAAAGGGATGGTGAGCATGGCTTGGCGGGGTGGGGTGTTGGTGATAAAGAAATTGGGAAAAAGTGCTGATTTCACACTGTGCAAAGAATAATCATGGGGTTTCCTGCAATTAGAGGAGTTGATGTTAGGCTGGAAGAGGGATATTTTTGATTTTTTAAGCTTGCTACAGTGATATACAAAATTTGAATGAGGACAAAAGCTGGCACATCTCATATACATCTCCCACCTTTAGTGGGAGGTGTCCCTGCCCAGGGCAGAGGGGTTGGAACTTGATGATCTTTAAGGTTCCTTTCTATAATTCTATGATATATGGACCTGAGAATTTATTGTTAACTTCACTGGTGTTTTACTAAGTCTAATCAATATAGAACTATTATTAGTAAACACACTTGTACTTACGATAGAGTTATAAAAATCTGGATTTATAGACCAGGTTATCAAGTTACTACTAATTCTTCTTAATATTTTAGTTAAAAAATAAAATAGTTGAGTCTGTTCTGCCCATTACGGTAATCAGTAAGTGATGTCTATGTCTTTTTCCTGACAGGCATTTTCATCTTCTCTTCTGCCCCCTGTTCTTTTGGGTAGACAACTTCATTAGCGCATTTTCCAGGCCTAAAAACTTGAAAAAAAATCTTAAAATGTGGTTTTCTTTAAGAGAATTTAGTATACCTGAAACTCTTTGGCTTTTTTTTACCTCTGTTTCCATGTAAAATTGCGTGTATTAGGTAGTATCTGCCTAATTCTGTAATTTTTCAATCTTCTGTATCTTCTTGTATCTTCTGTAAGCGTTCGTATGATCGCTGCTAATTGTTTGGCAGAATTAAAAAAAAGTGTTATTTTTCTGGGAAAAAGAGTTGGGGTTTTTCCCTTAATTCCCATGTTTCCAAGACAAACTTAGAGGCAGCTGCATTGACTGAGTGATTTGCTGCCCATACAACTTCCTGGTGAGGCAGGGCTTGGACAGCACATAGTTGGCTTTCAAAAGAAACTCAAATCTTCTGTGAAATTCAACTGGGTGTGAATTTTCATGGCCTGATGGCACCTCATTAGGAAAATGAGGTGCAAGGAGTTGACTAGAGATGGTGGAAAACCTTCCTTTTGTTACCAGAAGGTCCTCTTTTCAGATTGCAGCAGAGACTGGACTCCTCCAGGAGCTGGTGCATTAGAGGAATGGACCAAAAATCACACTTCTTTTACTATTTATTTATTTATTTTACTAATTAAATGCTAATGTGCTATGGGGAACATTCTGCAAGAGTTTGTAGGTGTTAGGCTCATGAAATGAGAGAGAAGACATGCTTGAAATGTGTCTTATATGCACTAAATGAATAGATTTGTTGTTTTTTTTTTCTTTTTCCCCCTATTTCTTTTCCATTTCTCTTTCCTCCCAGCCACCACCAGAAGCATGAGTATTGTCGTACCAAAAAACCTGTTGGTCAGGAAAGTATTTAGCAAAGCCAGAAGGGAAAAATGGGTCCGTTTATTTAATTTAACCATCTTAAGTACAAAATGGCTTAATCTTAGAATTCGTTAAGGAGCCGGAGTTACACACCGAGATCCGGATTTAATGCTTTGACTTATCAGACACTATAAATCTCTTCTATCAGGAGGTGAGATTCTGCTGGTGCCTTTCCAGGAGCTCAGTTGGTGTTGGGGAACGAATTCCCACAACAGCTAAAATGTGCTGTAATAACACCAGCTCTCGTTTCAAATATAGCAAATTCTACTCTGATGCTGAAAAAAAAAAAAAATACCAAAAAAAAATCTGCAAAGCACAAGGAAAACTCTCAAGGCAAAAATAGAAAAGCATCCTTCATTTTTGTCATGGAAAAAAAGGGGAGAAAGCTTGACAAATTTTAAATGTGTGATGTTTCTATGGAAGCTGTTCATAAAATAACATTAGTGAGGGCTTTCCTTGGATAAAATAAGGGGAAATCCAAGGATGAAAAAATAGCGTGGTTTAAATCCAAGTTATAGTACTGTGGCCCTGAAAACTTGGGAGAGTGTATGTGGTTACTTTCATAAAGCTTTAGGAATTTTTGATTGAAATACAGAAGAGCTGTTGCTCAATGTTGAGCAAAAAAAAAGCAATTCCTGTATTTTGTATTTGTTGTTAGAAACCAAGATATAAAGTGTGGAATGATGCTGCTATTTGGACCCCTGTCATGTCAGAGCAATCTGCTTTGTGCTTGAGTTAGATTATTCTTACCCGGGTTTTGCAAACCCTGTGTACCAGTTAAAATTTTGTAATTTGGGGAAACTATAACTGTTATCCCAGTTAGAGCATGGAGGTGAGTTTCTATCTCCTTTAGGGATACTAAAAGGGAAAAAAAGATATTTAAATTTAATGTAAGATGTCAAAGAGTGAAATCTGAAGTGCTTAGTTCAACTCTTACCCTCTTTTTTTTTTGCTAAACACAGCTAAAATTAATGGATTTGAAGTTACTTCACTAATAAGCCACATTTTCCCATTTTGCTGAATTCTAGCATTGATATTGCAGTGTGGGATCCCTCCTTACTCCTGGTTTATAGACCAAATCCTTTGGTCTGGACACATCAGATATGGCTGTACAACCCCTTGCAGTGTTTTCCTGCTGCCCCAAAGACTTGGGGCAAAAAGAAAGTCCTGTTAACACCGTAGGAGATGCCTTCTAGGGAAGGCAACCCATGGACAAGCATGTTTTTCAGACATGAGGCCATAGACAGAATAGGTTTTAGGGGGGATTATTCCTGAGAAGTTTCATTTCCAATTCTGTTAATTTTTTAGAGGCCTGCAGAATAGCTGTAAATAAATCTTGCAGGGAAGAAGTTGGCCTTTGTTTTGGTTATTTTTGGGTCCCACGTCTCTTGAATAGCACTTGAATGGGCAATGCCACTGCTGAGCATTTCTGTAGCTCCTTTGGTCTGATGACTTCCCAGCTTTTCAGAGACATGGATTCATTAACCATGTCAGTCTCAGTGGGAAAACTGCTCCCTAAGTGGAAATCCTGCTTTTGCAACTGCCGGGGATGAAGCTGTTGCAGATGAAGCTTCAAGTTGAGCCATCATAAATTCTGTGCAGGTTTGGAATGGGTAGATCGTAACTGAAAAGTCATAGATTCCCACTGTTTTTAGTCGAGGTCCAGATTCCCCTGCAAATGTTCCAAGACTAGGTTGGATGGGACTTTGAGCAACCTGGTCTGGTTGGACCAAGGCAGGAGGGTTGGAATTCAATCATCCTTAAGGTCTCTTCCAATCTAAGCCATTCTATGATTCTGTGATTTTCTGGTATATTGTAACTTTGTCTCTCCGGGCTGTATTTTTACAAATGGATTTGCTCTAGGGGGTGCTAACAGGTCTGGGACAGCTTAGTTTAGCTCCAAGATGTCTTTAGAGATATGTCTGCTTCTTGCCCTACTTGGGTGTTTTAATTAACTTTTACTTGGGTGCTTTGGTCACCTCTGAGGATGACAACTTCGAGTAGGCTTCAGGCAGCTTTCTTCTCATCATTGGGGTTCTTAAAGCCAGATTCTTCAGTCAGCTTTTACAGTGGGAGTATTGTTTCTGGAGACCATGTCTGAAACCTGGATCAGATGTTGGGAACCTCTTAGCTCAGGGCTGGTGTCCCTGGTCCCGTGTGGCAGCAGCAAGGCCAGTTGGTACCAAGCATCTGGTACCATTTAATTGCTTCTGCCTTGTCTTCCTTCTCTGTAAATTGGAGGTATCTCTTATTCGTCAGTTGGCTATTTAGTCATCTGTAGATCAAGAGCACCATTGGAGAACTGAGTGTGGCTGGTTTGTGGTGTGGGGTTTTATGATGGTTGAGGTGTTTCTGCACCTACTCAGGCATGAGGCTTAAAAAAGAGAGTACAAAGTTGGTTTCTATTAAGGTGGACTCCAGTGAGTCACAGCTTGTCTAAGTGTTACAGATGCTTATTTGAGTGTATGGACACCAGTAAATAGTTTTGTTCCTGGAGAAAATCCAGACAGTGACGTATCACCTGGAATTGAATTTTTGAAATGGTCCTTTAGATGCATTTGCTACTTATGATAGTGGCAACTTGAGACTTCAGGAGCCCAGTAAGACCAGTTAAAGCCATCACCCTTCAGATCATTTGGTGTCTGCATGTTTGTTTTTTTGCTGTGGAGATACTAAAAGAAGTGTTACAAAAGAGCAGAAGCTAACAGCTTTCTCTTTTTTTCCACTCTTTATTGTGACTTAAGAACCAATCCTTGCAATAATACTTAAAACTAATGGCGTGGTGATACCAGGGATGCTAAATGGTGTGATAGCGTCTCTGAACACAAAAGCACTTTGTTTTATTTAGGTTTTATTTTGGCTGCCCCCGCTGATTTAGGACAGGATAAAGAGGCTCCAGAGAAGGCAGAGTAGTCTCAGTGCCGTGTGTGCCATCAGATGGCACCATGATGATCAGGTTCTGACAGAAGCTCTCAGGGGCTTTAATAATTGTTGACAAGTCTTTTCAGTAAACTCATTATCTCTGCAGGAACAATAAGAGGAAGAGTGTTTTCAAAGTAAAAAAAAAAAATAAAAATCTTTCCATTCCGTAAGGTCAAATAAAATTGCTAAATACGTGCAGATCAATGAAAAGTTGCCTTTTCCTTGGGTTTGGGATACATAAGTTGATAATTTTTAGTATCGAGCCACGTAGCTCGTTCAGCGGTGATGAGATGTAGTCGTTCCACATACAAAGAGTAATTGGAGACCTTCTAGAAATAACACGAAATACAACAAGGAGGGAGAAATATTGGGAAGTATCAGGTTTATTTCTCTTCGAATAGGTCTCCAGAGCTCTCAAAAGTCACCGTTCTGCAGCTTGTTGGAGGAGGATGAGGGACAGCCATGGAGAACCATGGTCTGGTGTGGGTGGCCAGATGGTGGAGAAATCACAGCACAGAAAATCAAAACTCCTGCAGGGAGAAGGAAAATAGAAATGCTCCCTAATTTTATAGTCCTGCAGGAAGGAAATAAACCCATCCTCTTTGCCACATCTTCACAAAAGGCAGGTCTTCAGTCTAGAATCTTCATTTTATAGGGCTCTGGAGTTAATCACTGCAATCCATTCCTGGGGGGAAAGTCACCCCTCTTGGTACAAACTGTAAATTGATTTTAATGAACATGGGGCTCGCAATTCACTCGGAAAATCAGTCTGGGCCTGCGCCACGTGTAAATAGTTAATCTGAACTGAAAACAAATTGCTGTTTAAAAGTTATAAAAGTTAATTACTTGCAAGGAATCTCTAATTTGTTAATTGTTAGTTTTTCTAAACGTAGGCATTTCTGCCTCTCTCCTTTGCCTGGCTCTTAAATTATTGTTTCCTCTCTTTCCCAGGCGATGTTCTTCCTAATTCTTTAAGTATTCAGGAGTACCTTCTCCTTCCCATTCATCTTGGTCAGTCTTTCTTCTATGCAAGAGGTGCCAAACTTGTCACTATATGATCTGCTGATAAAACAATTCATAAAAGCTTTGCTCATCTGCCTTTTTCCCCCAAAGTCCTCATGGCTGGCACGTGAAATGCACATTTTTCCTGGTCTGATGGGAGGAGATCTGCCACATGCATCCCCCAAGAGCCTCCCAAAGAAAATGTTTGGCACCTCTTCCATATTAAAAAAAAAAAAAAAAATCAAATAGAAGTTGTCAAGGACAGAGAAGTATTGTTGGAGTAAGGAGAATGGGTATTTATTATCAGTTTTAGATACAGCCAGGCCAATAGTAAAGTGTATTTTTTTTCTGGTTAGCTTGATGAAAGGTAGTAATGGGCTTAATTGCTGGTTGTCAGTTGTAACGTAGTATGTGCAGGATTAGAGTTATTCTGATAATGTGCTGTAATTACCTACCATCAAGCGTTTTACAATGTTAAAAATATGATCTTTAAAGTAACGTGGCTAAGTTCTTTGAATGGAAGGCAATAGCTATTGAGAGTACAATATCACTTAAAAACGTCAATCAAGTCAGTTAGATAAACAAAATGAGGGTGGTGGGTTGTTGTTTTTTCCCCATAAATTCTTCCTGTGCCCTTAAACCTTCCCCAAAGCTGGCAGAATAAGCAACATGCCTGGAGGGCTGCGAAATAAAAGCTCTTTCAGAGTTCCCTGTGCACATGCCCTTGCATAGAGCTCCATCCAGAAAAGCCTCTTTGTCTTCACACCCCAAGGGATCACTCTTCATTTTGGTTTTTCTAGAGTAGGAGAGGAAAAAAAAAACCAACCAACCTCTCAGAGGTAGCGTTGCCCCTACTTCTGCATGAGAAACGACGGTGCTAAATGGTGGATGGGGCAAAGTTTTTTTTAAGAAGGCAGAGGTTTCATTTGCATTGACCTTCTCTACGTGCACAAACGAAGCCAGGGATGCAAATGAAGCAGGAGAGGCTGATCTACCAAATTTGTATGCTAGGTTGCTTTGGTCACGTGCCTTGTCTGGCAATGAAAAGGGAGGGAGAGAAACAAAATATATCCAAAGTCTAATGAACAGAAGTGTGTCTCCCAATGACCTTTACCTACTGTTATCATTTTGATGTCGAACAACCAAATTCCTGAAGATGTTTAATCAGCAAAGTTGAATTTTGATGAAGCCACGTGCGGTGGTCCCTGTTACTTATGGGGAAATTAATGGTAATTCATGGCGATATTCGCGATTCATAAGGATTAACACCAGGAAACTGTCACCTTATCATGGTCTTTCCATCTTGGGTGTCACAAAGCCTGGTACAAGGCAGAAATATCCTGCATTGATAAGTCAAACTCCACACCCCTTTTGATATGAAATTTATTGGGGTAACGAAGCATCACATGAAAGTTACATTAAAACATCCTGTATATATTCTATGTTTTTTTAGCCTAGATTTTTCATTAAGAGGTTTAAATTGATTGCATCTTCTTTTTTTTTCCCATGGGGAAGCACATGTAGATGTGTAATCCCGTGATGGGACTCGCATCGTTGCAAACCCTCTACAATCACGACCCAGAATTTCCCGTTGCCTGTGGCATTTCAGAAATGATTGTGCCTCTAATTTAACTTATGTTGACAAAAAAGAAAAATGAAAAGGCCGACGTGACAATAGTGATGTTTTTCTTCTTCCAAAAATGAGATGAAATAAAATCTTTCTTTTTAATTCTTTGAAATTCCTGAAGCCCAGGTAGATCTTGTCAGAGACGTGTCTTGTTTTCAGGTGGCCTGCTGAATTTTCAAGGCAATTTTAAATATGTTGTTTTCCTTTCCTTTTCATACAAAATCAAAACTGGGATAATCGAGCCTGACAGGAGATTTTTGCTGACATTAATGGGCATAAATCTCTTTCTGGATGGAATTAGCATCAGGCATGAAGAGCCCGGCTCGGGGAAGAGACGATGGCAGTGTCGCTAAGGGGCATTTGGGAAGACTTCCTTGCGTTTGGTGGCAATTCCCAGCAGCTCAACACAAAAAAAAAAAAAAGTCAAATTGTCAAAAGTTATTAGCGGTTGTCACTTCACAGACCTTCACACTGGAGTTTTCTCCCCTTTGGAATTTCAGTGGAATGTTTTATTTTTTTTCCTTCTTCTTCAAGGAAGTAGGACAATCTGTTCAAAACTGCGGGGATTTAACACATTCGTAGACTTTTTGGTTGTGGCTGCAAAGAAACGGTGAATTTAGGAGTTTGAAGTTCAGGTCTATGCTCTGCCAGAATCTTCGCTACTTCTAATAACTTTTTTTATACCCAAATCCCCAAGGGCACATATTGAAGCTTGATCTCATCAGAGATGGAGGCCTTTTGGGTACGGCTGGATAAGCTTTGCTGAAACTTGTTGATTTAGGACATACTGGCTTTATACATCAGCCCTTTTAATACATTGTCTTTCTACGTTGTTTCACCTGTTTTTTCAGGTAGTCTTCACACACTGTTATTTTAATGAATCGCCCAGGGAAGGACTTTAGCCCTGTTTCTATTGTTCTTTGTGAAACTAAACAAGTCAGTCCTAAATGATGCTGTTTGCCACTGTTTATAATCCCTTTCCATGGATTTGTTCCTTGGTTTCTAATTAAGAACTTCTTGATTGTTCATTGGGGCAGTTTGACAAAGGGGAGAGCAGACTGATTAAATCAGAGGTAAATAACCTAATATCTTGTTATATACATATATCATGTATCTTGTTTTATATATGGCTGAAAATAGCATAATATCTTGTTAATAATTTGTTCCAGGGTCTTACTGTGAAGGTGGTGAGAGCCTGGCCCAGGTTGCCCAGAGAAGCTGTGGCTGCCCCATCCCTGGAGAGGTTCAAGGCCAGGCTGGATGGGGCTTTGAGCAACCTGGTCTGGTGGGAGGTGTCTCTGCCCTGGGCAGGGCGGGTTGGAACTGGGTGATCTTTGAGATCTCTTCCAACCCAAACCTTTCTATGATTCTGTCATCTTGTAGTACAGAGTATGTCATGAGGTCTTTCAACCAGCACCATCCAGGTAGGAATCCTTCATCGCTCGTTGTCTCCTAGAGCATGAGAATTTGATCTACCCCTAAAGGCTTCTCCTGCATGGCTGTTGTAACAGGTGCATTTTCCTTACCCCTCCAATTTGGCCATTGCAGCAAAACCTCTCCAGAGCCACAGTCACCGGCAACGATTTCCTTCTGTCTTGTCTTCGGCTCAAGGTCCATGTTGAAGCTACACTGCTCTAATTCCATCTCCACCAGGATCTTTACTGCTCCAACATAAGCACTGAAGAAAAAGACTGAGAGTGGAGTTTTTTTATATATTCCCTTTCTGTTTCTTTCTCTGAGAGGCGGATTTTGGGAGCCTTATTTAGATGGGTTTTTTTCCAGATTCTCAGATACAAATCGGTGCCGCTACCCAAGGGTGTTGAAACTGTGGTTCAGAGGAAGTTATTTTTATGGATTTTTTTTTTTTTTTTGCACATAGTCATCCAGAAATAGAAAGGTTTCCATTTAGTTTATATGTTTTGAATTCCCAAAATTTAAAGGATACATTAGTAATGCTTTGGTGGCTTAATTAAATACTTAATTATATTTAGCAGTTTTACAGCTTTTGCCAATTTCTGATGGTTTCTACTGTACTGAGCTTCGCTGTTTGTGACATTTAAAGCATATGTTTGAATTCTTCCATCTCCCATGTCTTGTCATTAAGTTGCTCTTTTTGAGAACCGATATGTAACTTTTGCAAAATAATTGCACAATAAGACACACGGTGTCATTTTATTTTAAAATATGCAAAGCCTGTAGGTATGCCCTTAAGAAAAAGAAATGGATAAGGACGGTGCAGCTGCAGGTGTGCTGAGAACAAGGATCCAGCTGGTTTTGGGAGCAGCAGAGTGGTTGGGGGGGGTGTAAATAAGAGTCCTTTCCTCTCAACTTTTGGGTTATAACTGTGAGTGTGGTATCCCCTTTTAGAAGCAAAATATATTGATGAGAAAAAAAAAAAAAAGAAACACAAAACAAGAACATGGAAGTCACCTTAAACTCGCCCTGGAGGTACTTTTTACAGTAAATCTTTTGACATATTCGATACCCATTGTCATTAAAAAGTTGGGGGAAAAAAATCCCACCTTGTGTGACAAGCCACCCCAGAGAGAACATTTGTGTCACAGGCCATTAATGTTCATCATTACAAAGCCAAATGTGGCTTTTTCCTTTGTTCAGCTCCATTGATATTCATCTGGAAGGTGTATAGAGGTGGCCAAGGGCTATAGCAAGAAGTGGACTTTGAAGCTCAAGGGTTGTCTCTCTGGTGTAGCATCTCAAAAACAACGCTGGCCCAGAAGGCACTTGTACCCAATTGTTGGCCGTGGGTGCATGACTTCAGTGTCACTTTGGTTTTAATAAGGAACGTTGGTTTATGGAGATAGATGAAGCCTGTGTGCTTCAAGGGAACCTTCTGGGGCAGGAGCAGGGGTTGTTGGCTCATGCTGGAGTGCACCCAGCATGCGTGGGGACAGATGGGTTGAGATGGTGTCCTCAGGGCTTTGCATTATCACAGCTTCCCTGTGGTGCCAGCGGTGATGGTCAGTGCTCCTCAGCTGGAAAGTCACTGCCTTTCACAATGTACTGTACTTCAACTTCCACGCTTAGGGCTATGTTTTTTTTTTCCTTTGTTTAACTATTTGCTCTGTAAAAAAGCACAGCAAAAAAATGCCAAAAAGGTGCCCCCTCTTTTTGTGTGTTACTGTCCCTTTTTTTGCGTATTTCTATACAAAAAAACTCTCAGTTGCACTAAGGACACTACGAACTTGAAACATGACTATCAGATGCTTTTTATTACAAGTCACTGCAGTAACTAAGTACTGATACAGTCTGGTCTATTTTTATGAAATCCAGAGCAGAATGAATTAAAAAGACTTATATTTGTGGGTTACTAGGAGGTGCTGAGCTTTGTAAGCATGAGAGTCAAACCAGCTTCTTCCTAGAGTCCTCAAACAGGTTTTTTTTGGCTGCATCGTTAGTCCCCCCGGAATATTTGAGGGATAGTTAAAAGACAGAGGTGGATTCAATGAGAGCATCATCCAACAGATGCAGAGCACAGAGGTTCTTCTCCATTCAGTTGCTGCTGCAGAACTGGAGCAGAAAACCAGATTAGCAAAAGCGACCACAGAAAGTTGGATCTGAAGGTGTGAATGGGAGCGAGTTCTCTGTGGTTACATCTGCCCAATTTCACAACTGCATCAAAAGGTCAGATGTGAGGGTTGATTCTCTTCTCTCTATTCCCCGTGAGAAGTTGCTTATGTTCTTAACATTAGAGATTACAAAGTAAGACACACAAATTCCTGTCTTACTTCATGGAATCAAAAAATGGTTTGGGTTGGAAGGGTTGTGCAACCCTTCCACCCTGTCTAGGGGTCCCTGGGGAGTGATACCTCTTGCTAGACCAGGTTGCTCAAAGCCCAAACCACATATAATTATGGAAGGGACATAAAGCTCATCTGGTTCCAACCCCCCTGCCCAGGGCAGGGACACCTCCCACCAGACTAGATTGCTGAAAGTCCCATCCAACCTGGCCTTAAACCCCTCCAGGCTTGGGGCAGCCACAGCTTCTCTGGGCAACCTGGGCCAGGATCTCACCACCTTCACAGCAAAGAATTTCTTCCTAGTATCCCATCTGAATCTCCCCTCTTTTGGTTTAAAACCCTCCTCCCTCATCCTGTGGCTCCCCTCCCTGACCAAGAGTTCCTCCCCAGCTTTCCTGGAGCCCCTTTAGGGTCTGGAAGGGGCTCTAAGGTCTCCCTGGAGCCTTCTCTTCTCTGGGCTGAGGCCCCTCATCTCTCTCAGCCTGTCCTTACAGCAGAGGGGCTCCAGCCCTTGGGTCATTTTCATGGTATTTGTAGCCCATAAGATCTGATCATTGATGCTTTGGGAGTTGATTTCCCAATCCCCATAATTTTCAGTGCTGTGGAGCCTTGCCTGTTAATTCCTTGGTACATCAGCAGGAAAAACCTCATTGGCATGCGTTGTTTCTGAACAGGATGGACAAATATATCAGTTTAGGTTCTGGAAAAAGGCAATTTTCTTTAAATAGACAGAAAAAAATCTTCACCTTAAAGAAGCAGTTGACTGTAACTTTGCAACATTGCTTTAATTGAGGGATTTTTTAGACAGCAATTTATTTCTTATTGAACTTGTCATCGTACCCTGTCCTTTCTCCTCCTGTCTCATAGATGACCAGCCAGGGAACCACACGTATTCAGGAGCCCCTGTCTGTAGGTACAACTGGACACTGACATCCTCATCTCATGCACAGGGACAAAGCTCAACTGTTAACAAAATCTGCATGTTTTTCTTTTAGGATATTCTAATTATGGTGAGAAATTTGCCCTTGTGTTGCATGTCTATTCCCACAGGTTTTTTTTTAAAAAAAAAGGTACAGTCTGAATATCCTTTTTCACCTTCTGAATTGTTTATAGAGGAGAGAGCACCATCTGATTCTCTGCTGCTGAAATAAATGTCGGAGAGGACACGACCTAATTATCTTTTTTCCCGTTTTCCATCTCCATTAAGTCTTTCAGCTTTGTGGATGTTTCTCAGAACCACTGATTTTTGTCACTGATCCTAGAATTTCCATAATTTCAGTATTCACCAAAGAGGGCCATGAAGTATGTCTGTGTATTATAATTATGTGATGACATGCAAATAATGTCTCTTAGGTAAAGAATCAAAGATCCTGATATCGATAAACATTAAAAAAAATCTCTTTGGTTAAGCTTCAACTGTGTCAGTCACAGAATTTAAAGTTCCAAGTGAAACAGAATTTACCTCAGACTTCTTAATCCCATTTCTCATTCTGTCACCTCTTTTGTTGCCTCGACAACAAGTTGATGCTGTAGCTCGAGGGCAAAAAATGAAATCTTTTGATGAGCCAGTCTGCAAGGGGCTGGACATCCTAAATTGAAATGCTTATAGTAGGCAAAGGAGCTTGGAAAATGGGTAAAAATTTGGAGGAGGCTTGAAATTTAATGGGTGCAATAGTGTTTACGTTGTCTTGAGGTTGTGTGCATATCGTTTACATGTGTTCTTTCAGATCGTGGGTTTATGTTGTTTATAGAACCTCTTCTTGGGCTATGAATTGCCATTTATACGCTCATCAAAGGATTAGTGCAGTAGGCATCATGAAGGGAAATGGGCACTTAATTTTATTACATCATAGAATTTTCAATAGCCTCGATAATGGAAGTTTTTGTTCTGCTTTGTTTGGTTTTGCCACGGCCTAGTGTTGTATGTCTAGTTTTAACGGAACCTACAGCCTTCCTTCAAGACTGGGTTGAGGACTCCCACATTCAGCGCCAAATATTTTTTTCATAAAGCATTTAAATATACTGAAATGTGTGTGTGTGTGTGAAAAGGGGACAGAAGCACACAGAGGAAAAGGTAAAAATCTCCATTAAGCTTTTTATCTCTAAAGGCAAAGAACTGACAACTCTCGTGTTGAGTTTACAGCTATTCCTGAGATTCCAAAAATACTTATTTACCAAAATTATTGGGATCGTTTATTGTTAGAATAATTATTCTCATTATTTTTATGTTTTAATAAATACCTTTTAAGGTGCATATTATGACTTAAAAATATAAAAATAAATTTTGATTTCTGTTGGCTGCATTTCACAACCATGAATTAAAATGAGGCTGCTTCTGGGAAGAGGGGGCTGTCAAGCCTTGTAGGGCTCAGACACCAACCCCTCTTATGTTAATCTAAGTCTGGATGAACTGCATCCTCATATTTCTGTTTTCCCCTCTGCTTGAATTTTCCTCTGGAACTCTTCTAAGTGAAGATGGGGGTGGCAAAGGATTTTCAATTTGAGATCAAATTGTGCGTAGCTGCTAAAGGCTGGTAGGACGTTTGCTTTGAAAAGATTAACCTATTGTCAAAATCAGCAAAAATGACAGCACCAACTCTCTTTCCCTCCCTCCCCTAATGAATTTGAGTGTCTCGAGCCTTTGAGGTGTCACTGACAGATGCACTGTATAAATATATTATTATTATTTTGCCTTACAAACTCTGATCCTCAGGCTTAACCAATTGGACACCCTCTGTTGACAGTACGTGTCATCTTCACTGCCACAGTCACCGAGTGATCAACAGAAATAACCCCCTTGTTGAAGATGAATCAAAGCCACTGGAAGGTGAAGGTTGCAATCAGAGCCTCCCAGTCTGTGATGTGCACACACGCCGACGAGTCTCCAAATCCCTGCTCCTTGTCCTTTCTTTTGTAGCCCAGCTTCAAAGAGTGGGGCAGCCTGATCCTTGACTTTAAACACACTTTAATAAGAAACCCTTCCCTGCCTCCTCTGCCGTCGTGCATCGTACATAAATCACCGAAATTTCACACTTTGGGCTTTTTTAAGTTCTTCTTTAAGAACTGTTTAGCTTTTCTAACCATTTTGGTACGGATTGGCATCACTGAGGATTTGTTTCTCTAAACTTTCTATGACTTTGCTGCCAGATCAGGGTGACCAGAGAGAAAAGGGAGAGGGAAGCAAACCTTATTTCAGTAACTAATTCACTCCTATTAGAGTCGCAGTTGCTCCTCTCTTTAATGTCAGTGCTGTCCCACCGTGACCTGGTGCCGAGATGTATTTGATGTCCTTCCCCCAACACATGTTACAGAAAATACTGACCCGACCTTTAAAAACAAATTCTTAACATTTATAGATTTTATTTTACGGTTTCACGTTGAGAGAGATTCTTCTGGATAGACAGAAGGAGTGCTTCTCTAATGGCATGGCTTCACTTGTTTGTGTAGCAACATGTTTAAAAACACCTCTTTTTTTAAGCCCTAAGCTGACTGTCCTCGTCCCATCTGCCCTTTCACATTTATTTTATCTGTACTTGCTGATCTTTGCAGATTAGCTTTAATAAACTGCTTTTTGTGATGTTCTCTACTTGCTGTGAGCGTCACCTAACACAGACTGAAGGTAAACCATCCCTAGGCTTTGGTTGAGTTTTGAGGTGTTTGGGAAGAAGGAACAGTTTTCTTGAGTGTTTCTGTCCTTGGGTTTTCCTGGAGTGGCCAACTTGTGATGGAGATACCTGGGGAGGGTGGCTTGTTAGGATGATCCTGCCCATCTGTGAGGAAGAGAAGTCTTCTCAGAGATGTCCTGTCTGTATTTTGGCTCTGAGATGAAGTCTTCTTCCATAAGAGAGACATAGAGCAAGAGTCCACTTGTGGCAAACTCTTAAATTTCACTTCTTGCTGCCTCTGCTGAATTTAATTAGGAAGCAAAACCAAGTCTGAGGCGGGGTGTGGTGTTGCTGTCTATAAATATATCACATGAATAAATGTGAAGAAGGGCAAATGGTCACTTGGCCAGCATTGGCTGAGGAATACATGGATGTAACCTTTCCTTTCCATCACTTGGTAAGACACACTTGGTTGTCTTATATTTTTCCTTGCTGCTTATTCAGGTATCAGCTGGTGACACTTCTGGGACTTGTGTGTTGTTTGATTTCAAAAGAATTTGAATAATACAAATGAATAAAAATGTCATAGGAGACAGTCATGTCACGCTGCTGGCTCTAAAGGAGAGCTCCTCTTATCTACAGCAGTGGGAAGACTGTATCTGTGGAGTAACCTGATGTTGGCTTGGGTGCTTAGAGGTCAAAAATAGAATGGAAAATGGAATTTCATTTGTATAGACTAAATATATTGTATTCCCTAGATCGGATGGGGAAGAGGAATAGGCATCCCAGTGCCTAATTCTTGAAAGACCAACATTTTTTGAAGTAACATTTACTTTAAAGGAGAATAACTTGTGTGATGTCTTCATGAACAGTACGTAGAGCTTTAAATTTACACCTTTTGAGTGTAAATTTTACCCTGGTGACTTGTGCAGTTTAAGAGTAGGAGAGTAATTTAAGTAGTAATTTTAGGGAGACCTCAGTTTTCCTTTGTGGTAAGTTTAATGCAGCAGAAGGACCAAGATGTTCCTCGCTCTGCATTATTGCTTTTGGAATGTTTATTTTTAATTAGTAAGAACAAATGTTAAATAAGGCACACACCTGATGTCCATCAGTTACTTTAATCACAAAAATGGGATCCTGCTCCTCCCAGGTCTTAATCACAGATCTCTCACTGATGCCACATGTCTCTTCAGCTTTGGTGCCTCTTCTTTGCCTCTCTGCCCAATGTCCTACCTGCTTCGGTTGGGCTTCCCTCATGACTAATCACGGAATGATTGCAGAATGTTTTGAGATGGGAATGGTTGTGTCACTGCTTCTATTTCCTCCCAGTGTGGAGGGTTTTCCAAGCCCATCTCCCGAGCAGCCGTGCAATCGTTGCTTAACGACTGAAATTAGTTTCTTGGAAATGACACCAAAAATAATTAATACAGCCCTCTTGGGCTGCGTGTGGCTCAAGTGAGCTGAGGAAGTGGAGATATTAAAGCGTCGCTGTCCTTCTCCACACATGTGAAATGTCATCATCAGCTCAGAGCCATCTTGCTTTATTACGGCCATATTAAAACGAATGTTTTGCACATCTTCATAGAGTGCCTATTAACAGCGTTGCCTTGATTTAAGAAATGGCTCCAGTATGCGAATGCAACCCATTTCGGTGAATAAATTTAGTACTTTAATGCTATTTATTTACTCCACACTGTAAAATGTAATAAGATAAATAATGGGTCCCCGAGGGGCACGGGGTAAGTTGGTGATCATCCTCTCAGCAGGCAGATGAACACAGCTCGAGTAGAGAAATAATGATCAAAATTCACCATGCTCCCTGGGATGCCATTTATATACCTGAATCTAATAAAGAAAGAATTACAATGCTTAACAACGTGCTTAGCACTGGGAACTGAATGTAATGAGACCGGCAGCGAGGAATCTACAGCCATAGGAGTTAAATTTGAAGTGTCACGTTGGAGGTGTCAACGGCAAGAGATGCAAGGGATCTGGTGCCCCATCAGGATGGGATTTACCAGTTGTCGGGATATCTGTGCTTTCTTCTTTACTGTCTAGCAAAATCCAGTCCAGTGCAAGCTTTTTCCTATACATCTAAAATATATTGAGAGGCTGAGGGACTTGAATCTCTCTAGGCTGGAGAAGAGAAGACTGAAGGGTGATTTCATCAATGCTTATAAACACTTAAAGGGTGTCAGGAGGATGGGACTGGTCTTTTCTCAGTGGTGCCCAGTGACAGGATGAAAGGTAACGGGCACAACCTTGAATAGAGGAAGTTCCACCTAAACATGAGGAGGAACTTCTTTCCTGTGAGGGTGGCAGAGCCCTGGCAGAGGCTGCCCAGAGAGGTGGTGGAGTCTCCTTCTCTGGAGACATTCAAAACCCACCTGGGCATGTTCCTGTGCAACCTGATCTCGTGACCCTGCTCTGGCAGGGGGTTGGACTAGATGATCTCCAGAGGTCCCTTCTAACTCCATATCATTCTGTGATTCTGCTGAAGGTAATTTTAGAGTTTGAACTTTAAACCTCTCAAAATGTGTTTGGAATCTCTACCTAAATGCAGTGCAGAACTTGGGTTGGTTACAAGGGTAGAAGGTTGTAGAGCTGGTCAGGACTCAAATGACAAAATTGCTCAAAACTTGAAAGCAATTGCTTGGTTTTGTTTGGGTTTATTTTAAAGAAGTTTAGTTGATTCTATCCCTGTGGTTATCTGGAATGATTGGAGTTTTAGGGGACCAAAGACAGCTTAGATAGAAAGCTCGGTTTGTGTTGTGGTACAGAGGTTGGGAGTGTTGATCATCGTGGGCTTGGAGTGACCAAGAATGGCTCAGATCACCACCTGCCACTGCAGTGCTCCCATCCCTTCTGGTTTTACACTTGCTTTTCAGAACAGATTTCTGCTCAAAAGGAAATATTTTAAGAATTTTACACTCGATTTAGGTTACAAGCTTAGGAAGTCTTAAGGAAAAAAAAATTTATAAAAGACTTTGCAAATAATTTTTGAAAATCCCAATTCAGATACTGTTGGAGTAGTCTAGGCAGGTGTATTTTGGGCATTAAAGTAATAACAACCTGTCTGGAGACTCTTCTGCCTATTTCTTGATCAAGCATTTGAAAAGGACAAACATGAATAACAGAATAACATGGTGAAATGATAATGGGCTGATTCGTACTTCAGTTTTTATGTGCTTTTTAAGCTGTCAATAATCCAGCACAACCTGTTTTTTCAAAAGGAAATGTATTTTTTGGTAAGTGTGGGTCTTGCAAATTAACTCTGTCTGCAGTTTGCTGCTTTCCATCCCCTCCAGGAACAAACAATTCTGTCCCCAGTTGTTCCTGTTTCAATAACTTTGTCTCTCCATTTGTGTCTCAGCAACACCTTTCAGCCTAGTCCGAGCCCGTGGGTATAGTCAGTCAAGGGAAAATAGTCCTGGGCTGGAACACAAGAGAAGATAGAGGTTGGTTTTGTCTTCTGGTGGTTTTGGCTCTTCAAGGCTAAGAGCTCGTGGTGAAGACTCCAAACCTCCTCCAGATGTTGGCAGGGGAGTTGGTAAGAGGCTGAAACTCTGCCCTGTGGTTGAGTGTCCTCAGAGGATCTGCTGGGCTTGGATCTCATCACGTCATGGAAGATGTAGCATGTCTGGAGACATACCAGACAATCAGTAGTGTGAAAAACGAGACCTACTGACTGAATTTCCAGTTGCTTGAAATGTTTCTGGTTTCACGTTCTCAGGTGCGTGCATTTGTTTTCAGCAAAACATCGGCTTTTCACGGAGAATATGGAATCTCCTAATGAAAATCAAGATGCTCATTAGAAAATTAATTCTAGAGGGGAAAATGTGACAGATAAATGGTGACCACCCTTAGACACCCGATGCGCTGAAGGAGGAAGGGGGCTGGCTTGGGCCTGGCCCCCTTCCAGCTGGGCCCAGGCATTAGAAACGAATATAATTTCCATGTCATTCAGACGGTCGGAATTCCCGGTTGTATGGGGGGATATGTGTCTTCTGTTCACTTTCTTTTTTTCATTCTGGTTAAATAAATCCTTTCCCGGGCAGGAGAATAAAGCTTTCTGTCTGCTTCGGTATGCAGGAGCTATTTCACATCAGCTATTCATGCGGAGCATGAAAGGCATCTTGCAGGAATAGCCCTCAATTGGTTATTTTTAGGAGGGGGAGGATGGCATCAGCAAAACCACCAGAGAGATCTCTTCTGCCACAGTATACACAGCTCTGAATAAAAGAAGCCAGTTGCTGCCTAACGAAAAGAGAAATTGGAAACCCCGCACAGGCTGATTACAGTCACACAGATGCTTTTGCCAAGATTTCCACCTTCCTGGGCAAAATTTGTTCTCTTTTCTCTGCAGAAAACCTCTACTACAAGAACTGTTTGGAGGGCAGGAGGGGATTAGGGGGGAAGCAGGGAATCAACTGCTGGACCAAGTAAATTAGTTCAGGGATGTTGCAGGGTTTCCTAATGGCACGTTTGTAGATGGTGGGTGTTTTGGGAGGTCAAGGAGTGAGTGAGCAAACTCTAATTTCTCCTCGGGAGCAAGGCTGATTTCTGCGTCTGCCACATTCTCATTTCTGGAACCACAGAACTCTCTGCAGCCCCTGTTGTCTTCTGGGTAGGACAACGGGATTCAAAGAGCGTGAATCCAGTAATTTACTTGCTCCAAAAGCTCCCTAACTTACACCAAAAGTCTGATTCGTGCTCTGATGAAGGGAATGTTCGTATTTCCAGCAAAGTTGGCTTCGGAGGAAGTTTCTTACTGGTTTTTGTTCGAGAATCAGAAGGTTGAGGGAGGGAAGGAGGTTATTTGCCATCAGAAGAGGGGCTGCAGGTCTGGAAACTAGAATGAAAGGTGGTGAGTCCAGGTATGGGTTGGTGAGTGTGGGATGTGGCTGTAAATGGTGCTGGGTGTCTGAGAAGTCCCGAGGGTGCAGGGTCTTCCTTAGAAGGCCATACATTTGTTTCCTACATTGTTGTAGGAAACAAAGAAGGTTCCGTGTGGTCATCCTGCCTCTCTACTCTGCCCTGGTGAGGCCCCATCTGGAGCACTGTGTCCAGTTCTGGGCTCCCCAGTTCAAGAAGGACAGGCAACTGCTGGAGAGGGTAGAGCAGAGGACTACAAAGCTGATTAGGGGCCTGGAGCATCTCTCTTATGAGGAGAGGCTGAGGGACTTGGTCTTTTTAGTCTGGAGGAGAAGGCTGAGAGGGGATCTGATCAATGCCTATTAAATACTTGAAGGGTGTCAAGAGGATGGGGCCAGTCTTTTTTCAGTGGTGCCCAGTGACAGGACAAGAGGAAATGGACTCAAACTTGAACATAAGAAATTCCATCTAAACATAAGGAGGAACTTCTTTCCTGTGAGGATGGCAGAGCCCTGGAAGAGGCTGCCCAGAGAGGTGGTGGAGTCTCCTTCTCTGGAGACATTCCAAACCCTCCTGGACATGTTCCTGTGGGACCGGCTCTGGGTGGACCTGCTTTGGCAGGGGGTTGGACTAGATGATCTCCAGAGGTCCCTTCCAACTCCATGTGATTCTGTGGTTCTTTGTGCTGAACCAATTGTGGTTTTATGTATGTTTTTTAGAGAAAAGGGGTGTGGAGAAAATAGCCCCTTTTTTTCCGGTCCTCTTCATTTTAGTTGGTTCTTAGGTATTTCTTACAGTACTCTGAAGTCTATCATTTCTTCTTCTCTTCTATCTCAATTAGCACCTCAGAAATTAAGAGGTTTTATTTGCAGTTGCCCGGTAAAGGAGAGGCTGCCTGTTTGGGTGTTAGTATCACTTCAGGATTAGCTCTGTGCTTAGCTCTTGTTACTTTAATTGGGGCCGCAAATGAGAAGAACGTGTGGAGTGTTCTCTGCAGACTTCAGAAACACAGAAACGGAGAGCACCAAGAGCTGTGCTTCTCACAGAGGAGAAATCGGTTTAATTTCTCATCTTTTCCTGCTCAGATCTGGCCAAGCTGGAAATACACTGAAGGTCAGAGCTTGGATGCAGAAAAATGGGAAGCAATTCTGGCCTTTACACGATTTTCTGCTTTCACCTGCTCCTGAAAGTTGTTTTCTCTTTTCTTTACTAATACTGTTTATTAGTGGAGATGGGTTGTAGACCTCCTAGAAATAAAACTACAATACTTTCCTTTTAACAGGAATTGCATCTTTTTGGCTCTGCTTCTGGTAAGGAACACGTTGGAGAAATCTGACTGTGACCATGACTGGAAAACGGAAGCTTGCCCAGATCTATCTGGTGTCTTTGCATGGACATCAAACATCTCTTAGTCTCAGAAAACTGGGTTTTGTGTGAAGACGGATGTGTCTGCAGATCATTTGCAGATGCTCTTGGGATGATTCAAGGAGAATGTTAAAGAGTTGGACCTAAAATCTGTCCAAAACTACAAACAGTTTTCCATTTAATCCCTTGAGCCTCGAGTTCTGTGTATGGAGAGAGCTCTTCTCCGCGGTGGCACATGTGGCAGGGCTGTGATTTGTAGTCATTTTCTAGAAGAAAGTCATTGTGTTTCATGCACAATGCACCTCTTCAGAGGAACGAGGTGCATTCGGGACTTCGCTGGGATCACCTTTGCACTTGGCTGTGAGGAACCAAAGCTTTTGGGTAGAATTATGAGGCAAACATCTCATCAATCTCCCTGGGAACCTTGTGTTCCGAGAGGTGTGTGCGTGGGGTGTAATGTGCTGTATAGAAAACAAAGTACCTGGGGGGGAAAAAACATCCTGTGGGCTGCGGCCTTTGAAGCACTGAAAAGGATTTGGTCTGGGAATTATGTCACTTTATACAAACTTTTTAATACAAAAGTTTTACAGACTTTGAAGAGAGACTTGATGAGTATTTCTGGCAGTAGAACACATAATCCTTAAAACCGTCCGGTGTTTGCTGTAGTCCTTTTAATTTCCTGATCAGTGAAGCATCTGAGCGTTTTACATTTGTACCTGTGTTAAAACACATACAGATTATTAAGCTTAATATTTATTTACTACGGATGAAGCGCTGCCAGCTCTGTACGAGCCATGTATTGTAGATGAGGGGGGTGAGCAGGGTAAGGCAGGTCCCTTTGTGCAAAGAAATGCGCTCCTCTTTAGTCATGCACATTTTCACTAAGCCACTCATTACTGGGACTTCTGACGTCTTCATAAATCAAATGTTTTCATGCTTTTTACCCCCGTGTTTAAGTTTAAATTTCAGTCGTTCCGGGGCTGATGCCTTCTTGGGTAATATTGTTGTTGCTAATATGCCACGGGACCTGTGAGTGCTTTCCAGTTTTGAAATCGATCTCCCAGTTCCCGCATACGTCTTGCTTACACCTTCCCCCCGTGATGATTGATGTTCACTAAATAAGCTGCCACCTATAGAAAAATCGTCGTATGCTATTGATTGAATATAACTTTATTTTCTTGAAATTTTGCACTCCGCTGGAGAAATTGTAATTTCAAAACCCATTTCTTTTGGCCTGATATAAAACTTATCCCAACCTGTGGGGGAGCTGGATCAAGTCCTTCAATATTTAAAGGTATGGATGAGTGGAGCTACCGGCGGCAGTTCCCAGCGTGCATTAAACGATCTGATTTTAATTTGCCCTTAGTTGGTGATACTGACTTCAGCATTGTTTTCTCCCACCTTTAATTTGTGCACTTCAGAGGGTGAATCTGTGATGACACAAACGTGAATCAACCCCCATTAGTATGAGTCAAGATGATGCTTTACCAACGCAAGATATTTTAGTGGTGATGCTGGGGGAGTGAATTTTTGACTCATATGGCTTTGAGATTCAGTTTGCTTGTAGATGTTTTCCTCCCCTTTTGGGTTTGCTGTAACAAACCCTTTTGGGTTTGTTGGTGAGATCCCATCTGGAGTACTGTGCCCAACTTTGGAATCCTCAACACAGGAAGGACAGGGGCCTGTCGGAATGGGTCCACTGGAGGGCCACAAGATGTTCAGAGGGATGGAGCACCTGCCTGGAGAAGAGAAGGCTCCAGGGAGACCTCATAGCGGCCTACCAATATCTGAAGGGAGCTACAGGAGAGCCAGAGAGGGACTCTGTCAGGAAGCGTAGTGACAGGACAAGGGGTAATGGTTTTACATGGGAAGAGGGGAGATTTAGATGAGATATTAGGAAGAAATTCTTTACAGTGAGGGTGGTGAGGCACTGGAACATGGTGCCAAGAGCAGCTGTGGCTGCTCAATCCCTGGAAGTGTTTAAGGCCAGGCTGGATGGGGCTTTGAGCAACCTGGTCTGGTGGGAGGTGTCTAGTTGTCAGGGGGGTTGGAACTGGATGATCTCTACGGTCCCTTCCAACTCAAACCATTCTATGAGTCTATGATTCTAATATTCCATGGAAGAGAGAAAATGAGTAGTTTTATTTGTTGAAGCATGACAAACTCTTCTTTCCTGGAGCAAAATCCAGAATGAAGAGCGGAGCCTTAAAACCTTCCCTATAGGTAAATATAAGTGGTTCTGATGGATACAGAAGAGGGTGAGGTCTCCATGAAGACCCTTCTGTGAAACATATGCTGGCATCAGCTTCCTCCTTCCTAGTTTTGGAAACTTACCCATGATTTGCCTTTTCAGACTGTTCATAAAAAGGAATAATCTTTGTGGTAGAAGAGCTTCAGCTGTGGCTACTCAAGCATAATTTTTGAAATGGAGGGTTCTACAAAAACCAACTCAAAATAGTCAGGATAAAATCTTCGGTGATGTTTCAGGCTTGGGAAGGGAGCATAGCCTTACTTTTCCAATACACTCAAAAACCAGAAGGGGACTTTACGATCCTAAAGGTCTCTTCCAGCCAAAACGATTCTATGATTCTTTGAACTGCAGGCCTGCATGCTGTGCTTGGAAGAAATTGTAGTTTCGGGCTCTGTAGGAAAAACAGCTATTTGGGCTTTTTTCCACTCTTCTCACTGGTTTTCTCAGTAACATTGCTGCTCTTTAGCCTGAGAAATGGAGATCTTTCATCTATGCATTTCCATCCCTAGATGGGAGCACTGTGCGACACACCAGAAACAGAAGCAGAAACATCTTTGGTGGCACTGTCCACGTGGTGCTGAAGATCCCTTACCACTGTTAATTAACCCAGGGCCATTTCTTCCTAATTTAAAATGAGTTTTGATGTCCAGAGTTGCCTTTGGCTACTGCTTGAATGAATTAGGATTTCAATATTTCCTCGTATTTACTAACTTGCAGTAGAATGAACTTGGAGTCAGATCCTCATTTAGTTAAAATAAATGTGCTTCCATGGTATTAAACAAATTTAAACCAGTGAACGATTTGGCCTGGGGGAGTATGAGAGGCTGCGTGTACTGGATCAGGCTCTGAGTTGCATTATAATGAGGAAGAAATGTGTCATGTGGTTGAGTTCAGGAGAAGAGGTTTATACCAGGCTGGCTTTGTACCTCATGCCATTCCTAATGCGTAACGGAATGGGAAGGAATTAATATGCCATCAAATTGGAGGCTCATGGGAGAAGAAATAGGTGATGCAATGCACGTTCCTTCATTTTCAGCAGGTAGATGCAGGTTATCCTTCAGGTGTTTGGTGCTCAGGCCTTGGGAAGAAAACATTGCAATGAAGAAAAGTAGATCAAGGGATGTTTTCAAAAGTTGGCATTTCCACCAAAACCTTTCAATCTGCTGGTTCATTTTCTGGACGCTGTGACCCTCTTGCATGTCATCTGCTCTTTTCTGATTGTAAAGCCTTTCTCTCTCCATTCCTTTCCCTTGTGGATCTCCTCTCTTTTGAGCTCTCCTTTCTTCCTTTGTGAGCCTTCCCACCCCCTTCTCCTCCTCCTCCAGCTGCCTCATTCGGGCTGACACCTTTTGTTAATGTTAGTGGAGAGATTAGAGGGCTGAGATTCATGAGGGAACTGGTGAAATTCTTCTGGGTCAACAGGTTTGTTCCCGATGATCACACTCTTTGATTGCTCAGTACAGTGAGATGGATCAATATCAACTTTGTGGCTAAGCCCAAGGTTTAATTTGCTTGGGTTTAACTGGTTGAGTACTTATTTTGAGGGAAATGGGGATTTGGAGGAAAGAAGAGAGGAACTGATGGTTGGGGGTTTTTTTCCCCCGCACTTTGCATCTTTTGGGTTTTTAATACATGGTCTGGGCAAAATAGGTAAGAAAATCATTAGAATAGTCAAAATTTTGGCAGGGGAGCTCTGTCAGCGCTGGCTTGGCTGTGATTCTTTCTGACTCTTCCAGTCCATCAGGGATCTATGCCCATGCCTGGGAGATGCCCCTGGGTTGCTTCCACCATGATATTGGATATTAGGAAAAATTTTTACGCTGAAAGGGTTATCAAGCCTTGGAATGGGCTTCCCAGGGAAGTGGTCGAGGCACCATCCCTGGAGGTATTCCACAGACAGGTTGACATGGTGCTGGGGGATATGGATTAGCAATGTTTTTTGTGTCAGAGTTAGGTTAATGGTTGGATGATCTTAAAGGTCCCTTTCAACCTAGGTGTTTCTATAATATTTTGTAGACTTACTGCATTTCCCTCTTTTTACCCCCTTCAGTGGCTGTCCGTGTGTCTTTACTGCAGGTGTTTGAATGAACATCGCTTGACCTGACACTAAAGGCCAAGAATGTGCCTTTAGATCTCTAAATTAAATTTAAAATTTTTGAATGGAACTCTTTGATGCGAGTTGAAAACAGCTCTGCTCTCCATCTCTAGTGGAGTAAACATCCTAAAACGCGTGTGCCTAATATTTTAGTGTAAAGCAAAGACATTACAGCTGAGGTGTTGGCCGTTCGAGGCAAGATAGTCTATGCTGTGGGTATCTATTGATGTGTCCTTGCTGAAACCCTGCTTATTTGTGGAAGCAGAGACTCACATGTTGTTCATTTTATCACTTTGTTTCACGCAGCTTAAAAACGGGAGGTTGTTGCAGAACATCATGTCTTTGGCCACGTTAACAAATGCTTGTGGACAGTATGAACCAGGTAAAACCATCCCTGCTCAATTTTTGTGGCTTGGAATCCAATCTGTGAATCGAGTCACATCACACAATAGCGATGTTTTCAGGCAACCACACCATTTAATAACGAGCCCTCAACAAAGTAGCCCGTGCCGAGGTTAACCTTCACAAGAGGTTTTTTGCAGAGAAATCGGGCCGTGTTTATCTCTCTGCCTCGCTCGTTTCATGTCCCCGTGTTGGTGGCCTTAATCACGTCTCGCAGAGTCCTGCGGGAGAGAAGAGGGATTTTGAAAAGGGAAGGAAGAAAGGGTGGGCAACAGCAAAACAATCTCCCTGTGTGTTTTACTCGGAGTCCCAGTGGATTAACGACAGTAGTTTGCATTAGCAATGACAGTACAGAGATGATTACTCTTCCCTGGAGACCGGCGGGGATAGAAATGGTGCTCCATTATGTGGCTCATTATTATTCTCCGTGCTAAGTGGCACGGTGACTGGGGAGCCAAAGGGCAGAGTTGAGCAGTGGTTTTAAGCTAATAAAGTTGTAGGAAGCGGGAGATGGGATTGTTAAAACGAAAGCTTTGTTCTGAGGTGCCTGAAAATGCCTTTTTATTTTTCACTAAGCCGAAAACCTGTATTGGCTGTGTTGGCTTTACACAGTTTGATGGAAAAATGTTTACTTTCCCTTCTATTAGCTTTATTGAAATTTTATATAAAAACCCCTGAAATTATATTTTACTAGAGGATGTTTTCCTCCCTGATTCACATTTCTGGTCTTGTTTTCTCCCCTATATATAAGCCAAAGTGATGGAGAAATGGACAGTTTTGAGGCTGGACTTCTTTAAGGAAGCTCATAATAATCCTGTTTCCTTAAACCAGAATCACCTTGTTCCCACCTCTCAGGGATAATTCCTGAAGACTTGTATTCCCTTTCTGTTTGGTCCTTGCATGGAAAGCAGGTTTCATGGTCTTAATTTCCTCGTTCCATCCCCATATCATTGTACAATTGTGTTGCTTGATTATCCTCTTCATGGTTTATAAATGATTAGCAATTTCATTCATCTCAGCTGTTGCAAAACTTTACAGCTACTAATAAATAACATCTCAATGGCTTTTTTTTTGTGTAAGTAGACAGTGTTGTGGGTAAGAAAAGTGAGACTAAACAAATAAATCTTGAGATCAGATGGCAAAACAGTGACAAGGTTGATGAGCTATGAATTGTCTCCTGTCAGTAGGACATGTCTGAATGGGCAGGTAATCTGAAGATCTGTTGCTTTGTGAAATATTGGCTGATAGAGAGGGTTCATTAAAGTTTCTTATTTACTTGTACTTAGACTAGATGACCATTAAAGGTCCCTTCCAACCCAAACTATTCTATGATTTATATATTTGCATTCATTTAGTTCACATTGTGGTGAATTGGGGGGGGGGGGGGGGGAGCTTATAATATGTATTTCAGTTATAAGCAGAAAAATTTGTCATAATTTGAGTACTATGATAGCATGACTTCAAATGTATGTTATCTTTCACAAAAAAAGGTGATTTCTAGCACCAGGGTTGAACTTCAACATTATTTGTAGCTTCATTCATGCCTGACAATGTAGTTTTTGCCAAGATGTCAGGTGACATCTTGGCAAAGCCCTTGGTGATTTATTTTGACACAGCTGTATGAATGTGGTTGTCACTATCTTTAGATGTTGCATGAAGACTGAGAAATTCCTGAACTATTAGAAAAAAGGGCTCCTGTCCATGCCTTACCGAAGGGTACCTGCTTTGGAAGAGACTGTCCAGTTTTGTAGCTTGGTGAAGCTGTTGTATATTTGTGGTAGAGCTGTACAGTCTGTGGGACACCAAAAATTTTATGCTCCAATAAAGGAGAGCTGGGGTTGAAGTCCATCCTATGGATCTGTGATGCTGTGAGGTGAAGGAGGCGTATATATTAAAACCACTGAGTTTTAATAATACATTCCTAATAATAATAGTAGAAATAATTCACAAAATCTATGATTCATTTAAGCCACTGCAGACCAGAAGCAGCAGTAAGGTCCTAACCAGGACTTCCCATGGTTGGGATTGTGGTGTTCAGTTGACTACATATACATCCTACATTCTTTCTGGTGAGGTGGTAATAACCCCTATACAAGATATCTGGGATACCCCCCACCCAGTACATCCCTTCCCTGTGGTAGATTCACGCCTTCATTTTTGGTTGAAGAATCATCTCGTTTTAATGTGTCTGCTTTCCTCATTGGATCTTCAAGTTGCATCTCCTCTCCCATTCTTCCTTGTAGCAGGATTTTCAGTCAAGCTTTGCTTCCAAAATGTGCATGTTGGGAGGAACACTGGCAGTACAGGAGGGACATTGAGGTGCTGGAGAAGGTCCAGAGAAGGGCAATG